>JASDQU010754624.1:14516-27151 GCA_032191745.1 Picea mariana
CTATACCTTTAATTGTAAATCACTTAAGTAAAACGATCTATAACTAACCCTTTGAAGAAGTGACAAAATCAAACAGTTATTGGAAACTAATCACCCCCCGGGTTCAGATCATGTTGGTATCAGAGTAGGCTTTATACCGATTGCAGGTGTTGAAGCTGAGAATGGAAAGATCGCCCAAAAAATTGTGGTTCGATGAGATTCAAGGGCTCAACCAAATCCTTCGAGCAAAAAATGTTGGATTGAAGACATTTTTGCATGTTGCAGAGGAAGAGAACCAAAGGTTGTAAGAGTAGTTGCAAGCCATGAATATGCAGATAGGGGAAGTCTCTATGAATGATACAGTGATAAGACCATCTTGTGACCATGGAAACCTCACCAGTTATGGGTTCGAGCATGAAAGTGAAAATGCATGCACACTTTTTCAAGAAAGTGAAGATGACACAGGAGCCCAGAAACAAAGGAGAATTCCTAGTAGCATCATCCACTGATCCTTCTCATCGGGAACAACTAGACACACCTCAAGAAGTAGACCAAGAGTCCCAGTTTGAGATGCAGGTAAATAAACCATGTGTAGTTCCTTTATTGATTAATGTTGATGACTCTTTTAAAGTCCTTGAACAACATGCTTCTTGGATAGGCTTAAAGTTGATGGGAAAAATGGGATACAAAGGAGGAGGTCTTGGAGCCTGTTAACGCTCTGTAAATTTCCTAGAGGTTGTCGGAGAAGAAGAAATCTACGGGAGGTAACTTTGTCCAACCACTTCGAAGCTGGGATCTAGCCCTACCAACTTCAGAGAGGGATCTCTCTGTATGATTTAGATATGTTTCAAATTTTAAAGTATTAGTCTAGGTAAAATAAAATATGTTGGTTTTGTTGTTGTAGTGTTTGTCGTGTTGGTTGAGATAGTTTACACATCCATTGGGCNTAGAAAACAGTGTGATAACTAAGCGAGAATAACATTTAACTTAGAAAGGAAAATGTCACCAGTGAATACACGCAAGAATCCTGTAAAAATGCCTCTTTGTATTAATGGAAGATCTCTTGAAAAATATTACAGTCTGATAGCTCGCAGGGCGTAAGGATCAACCCTCAATACCTTGAAAAGTGAAGTATTTATAACCCAAAATTACAAATGATCCCGTCATTAAAGATCAGGACGTGGTAAATCTATTTTTAGCCTAACTAATTTAACAAATTACAGAAATCTAGGAACTGTTTGATGATGTGTCGCAACTGCATGCTGTTTTTTGGGTGAACAGTTGGTGAGGCCTCTGCACGACCTTGTCTGACTGGGCTTGGACAACTCATCGATTACTCGATCAGGTCGCAAATTTCCTCGCATCGAAGATGACTGGGAACACTGACCTTGAGTAACCTTCGGTAGACTTCATCCATCTCTGTGTACTTGGCAAAAGTAGGCTTGGTGATGAAAATTTACCGGATCTCATGCTGAATGCTAATTTCCAACTGAAGTGCATCTAGGAATGCCTTGCCAGTGATGTTGCCTTGAATCCCTGAAAATTTTGAACTATCCTTAGCCACATCGGCTAGTCTCTTTTTGTAATCTGGGAGCGTCATCAATTTGTCATTTATCACCTTCAAACTAGGGAAACCTTTCTTCTGTAGAGCCTCAATCTTGCTGAAAAACCTTTGTACCCCTAGGTCCATAGCCTGAACCTTTTCTTCTAGCTGTAGCATCAGTCCTCTCTTGGTTAAGACTCTTTTGACCTCAAGGATGGTCTTTGTTCTATCCTCAATTCTCAGCTCTTCCAGCTCCTCTCTGGTTTTAGAATTCAAGAATTTTATGATTTCATTAGCTTGTGTGGGCATCTCTCCCAGTTCTGATTTGATCTTCTCGATGGCTTGTTTACTTCTCTGCAACAATTCATTTTTCTCTAACATAATCTGTATCATTGGCCATATTTCGTTCATAGACTTGGTGATGTCTCTCCAGACGCTTTCTTTGACTTCGGCCAGTGTTTTACCTGCTACTGTTTGCTTCTGAAGCTGTTGTAACTCTTGTTTGAGTTGGTCTGACACCTGTTTTTCCTTGGAGAAGCTTGTTTGATAAGAATATTTGAGTTCCTGAAGGTTCTCAATCTCCTTTCTGAGACTGCTAATCTCCATCTCCTGCAGGTTCATCTCTTCCATAGATTTGGCCAATTCAATCGTCTTTTCTAGAGATGTCAGTGGATTCGCCAATGGGACTTCTTTTATTGATGTTGTGCTCACTCCTAAGAGTGGAACTGCACTCAATGGAATGACTTCCATTGGTTTCAACTGTTATTTCTCTTTCACTAGCTTCTCCATCTCGACTTCCTTTTCCTTCAGTTGTGCATTCTGCTCCATGATTAACTTAAGCATCTCATCTTTTTCTCCTTCTGTCTCTGCTATTTCCTTTGCCTGCGAGTCTACTTTTGGTGGGAGCTTTAATTGTTTCCTTAAAGATGATATTTCTGCATTTTTCTTCTTGATCATCTCCTCGACTTCTTTCACATTTGAGGGATCATACCTGATCTTGAGGACTAGTTCTTCCAGCGTCTTAATCATGTTATCCTTGGAAAAGGAGGATATTTTCTCCAGCTTCAACTGTGTTTGGACGTTGTTGAGGAACACTTGTAACCTGGAGGTAGTAGTGGAAGAATCTGCCAGCATGGAGAAAACCATTTCTCCCCTCTTCCTGTGCAGATCCATTTGATCGGCTGGATGCATGTCCTTAGTCTGGAATTCAAAAGTGGCCCTTTTGTAATCGGTGATTACCTTTGGGTCTGGTACTTGTGCTTGGAGGAATGCCATGTACATTCTTCCCTTCTCCATGTTGAATGCTGATAGCAGCCTGTGTTGAGCAGTCGACGTCTACTTCCAGAATTGGGCGTATGTGTTGTTGGTCAGAGTTTGATTATTTTTCTTGATCAAGTCATATTTCTCAAAGATGCTCAGCTTTGGTCATGTCTTGCCTGGCTGGTTGATTGGTGGAGTATCTGTAGTATTATTTGGTAACACAGTGGTTATAATCTACTTGATGCTTGTACTGAGGGATGGCCTATCAACCTCTATCACTGTGGTAGATGGAACTTCCTTTTCTCCAGCTGGGTCAGGAGCTAGACTAGTTTTGGGCCTCTTGGTATGCAGTCAGAATTCTTCTAATGACACTTCAGTGATAGGAGGTGACAAATCCTACCTAGGACTTTTCTCCTTCGGAGCCTGTGGTGTGGTTGTCTGTGATACAGTGACCAGGGGGTCCTATTGTTCTGTTTCAACCAAAGTGTTTGGTTCCCATCCTGTCTGATTTGCAAATTTCTCTACCTCAGGCCTAGATTCGTGGACATATGGGATATTCTTGTTTTTTATCCTCATCTCTAAAATGATCCTGCACGGATTGTAGTGCCATGTGAAACTCACAAATAATTTCATTTCCTTCAACAACCTGTCTTCTTCCTCCCCTGTGCCTCGATTGTTGCAGATGAAAGACCCAATCTACCCTTTGATTCTGAGTTGTTTCTTTTTCTTTAAAGACATAAAGTGAATATCATCTGAGTTTATTATCTATCTTATGTATTCCAGAGAAAAAATTCTGACAGGTAAGTATTTGGGCAGTTTATATGGGGCCAACTCGCACCCATAGACTCTGATCTCAGTGTGATTTTGGTACAGGTACCAATCACCAGTCTTTGTGTGATCTGAGAGATGTAGGATCCTCTGAACTTCGTCATTAATCCTGGGTTCGGGTCTGCCACTGAGCATACTCACCACTGGGTGGTAGAATTGATCAATGAACTGGTTGAAACTGAATTCCGTGGAGTTATGTCTGAGCAGGGAGGTCCATGCAGTTACTACCTGGTGTCTGCCATCTCCGTCCATCTTCTGCATGGAAAAATAAATTTTTTCCGCTTGGAAGAAAACGAACAGGTATGCCAGTATTGAAGAATACCGGAACATACCTTATGTGGTGAAATTGACAAATTGCTTGAGAATATTGTTCGCCAGGAACGTGCTGAAGTCGAACTGTGTAGTAGGATTCTCATTGGTAGAGAAAATAGACAAAAATCCCAGAATGGGTTCATCTACCCACTGATCTGAATAATAACCCAACAAGGTGCATAGGGACGTGATAACCTGGTTTCCTTTGGTTGAGAACATGAAGGAAGGATAAGGGGGATTTGTAGCGGGGAGCTGAGCAGATTGTGGAAGAAAAATCTCAAATATTTGATCTCTTTGAGGAAACGTCATCTTCTGGTATAACTCTGTAAGGATTTCAAGGTTAAAAGGTGATGCAGAGTTGGCTCAGGATATTTGCATCATTTGGTCGATGGTTTCTATCATGATGATGAAAATAACTCCCCCAGAGGAGGATACGATGGATCTTTGCTTGGGAATGTAGTGGGATTGGCACTTAAGGGCGAACTCTGGGAAATGGTGAATCTGGGGGAAAAGATATAAGGGTAGGTTGGACTCCCAGAGTCCAATTTCATCACTCTAGTCTAGGAATACTTCTTTAAGCCATGATTGAAGGTCTGCGAAGTCAAAATCGCACTTAGTGTCTGTGATTAAGTAGTCTTTGTCGGCCAGTGGAATCCTGTCGAGAACGACAGGAGGTGGGAGAAACAGATTCTCCTCTCCTTCTGTTCGTTTTGATTTTGGCGCCATTACTGTAACAATACTTGCAAATAAAGAAATGTTAGCGGGGACAACTGTAGATGAGGGCGACTGACTGTAACGGAGAAGAAAACGGGGTAAATTCTTTGGTGCGATGAGTGGGTGAATGGTGGAGGAATGAAGAGTGAGGGAAATTTTGAGTAAACGGGTATCCGTTGGGTGCGAGGGACAGATCAGTTGGTTAACAGATAAGTTATCTAGTAATAAATGGCCAACGGGTCATTTCGAATGTGAGATGGTAGGTGACAATGATTGAGGGATACAGATGGGTGATGTGGTGGTTATCGATTGGGGGAAAAATCATGGTGAGGGGACTTGCCATGAGTGAATGAGGGAGAAGGACTGAGGGAGTTATGGGATGTGACTCTTTTGGAAAGGTGGATGATGACGTCACGAGGTGACGAGGTATGTCAGACAGAAGGAGGCGGTGGGACTCAGGACCAGTAGATTTATGCCACGTATTGATAGTCGGCCTGCCAAAGTAAGATTCCATTCTGGAACCCCCCCCCAACCGTTAAAGGTAGATCAGTTGGGGGGGTCCGAAAAATACCTTGGGCCATCGATCTGTGCACTTTTCTTTTGACCGCAGATCTATGCGCGCTCTTTATCACACATTCTGGACCCCCCCCCTCCATTAAAGGCAGAGTGGACGGGGGGGTCTAGAATCAAATACAGACCATAAATCTAAGCGCTGAAGCTTGGGCCGTCCAGATGCACGCATGCATTATCAGCAATTCCGGACCCCCCCCCTCCATTAAAGGTAGAACAGTCGGGGGGGGTCCAGAAATATTTGTCCACCGTAGATCTAGGCACGATCATCTGGGCCGTTGATACATGAGTGGTGCATAAATGTGGGCGCGAAAGTTTATGCGCCTTGAAAAACTTAGAATAAGAGCATATCATGGGTTTTTCCCGAGCCCTTACATCTTTACATCACCAAGGGGTTAGGCAAACAACTTTTTAAGCATCCAAGACATGGTCCAACATTGATCATCAAGATGGTTTATTGAAATAAAGAAAACTACCCTATGTTCTAACCTAACTTCCTATGACAATTAGCCCAGATTAAACTGTTGGGCTAAGAACTTACTCTATCCTGGGGCTATCTGACCAAGATTAGACAATCTGGTTAGATTTATTCACTAACTAACCTATATCATTTGGCTAAGATTAAACAGTTTAGCCAAGTTTATTCACTATTCCTATCAACATCAATTTAAAAGAACTTGGCCATGCTTGAAAGGTATGGACCAAGTCACTATTATTGCATGGGGCTCTTATTGAAATTCTTTTATGCCCTCTTTTCTTTTTCTTTTTCTTTCTTTTCTTTCTTTTCTTTTTCCTTTTTCTTTCTTTTCTTTTTCCTTTTTCTTTCTTTTCTCAAATTATTTGCAGAATGAAAAATCATTTGACAAACAAAAAACACTAAAGAGATAACATTCCAGTCACCAGTTGATCCTATAAATTATAGGGTGATAACAACGGCTCCACCTGGGGATGGTACTCTCCTCGTGAAGTGGCAAGAATCCTGATTCCTGATGTTCTGAAACTTCCTCCATAGTCTCCTTTGTTGCTTGATTGGTTTTATTTTCGAAAAATGAAAACAGTGGTCAGCGGCTTAGGGCCTTCTCTTCGAGCTTCAACCAATTGACCAAAGTTATTCACTCAGAAACTCGCGAGAAAAAAAAATGGTATGTACAATGGAAAGTGTGACTTCAAGTCTCTACTGAGGCGGTGAATAATGCTTCAACATTATGCCATTTACAGGTCCTCCTGGAAAATCTGTCCCACCAGTGTTGTTTAGCAAGAAAGCGTTATTTCCTTTGAATGCTTGAATCATGTATGGTCCCTTCCACAGACTATCGAATTTTCCATGCTTTCCCTTGTATTCATTTCGGGAATCCCATCTCAACACCAAATCTCCTAGCTTGAAATCATCTTCCTTGGTTCTTTTGTCAAAAATCTTCTTAATGATTTCTTGGACTACCTGGGTCTTGTTGTATACCTCTTCCCTAGACTGCTGTAAATGGATCATCTGGTTGATCCTTCTTTGGGATTCGTTTGGCTCGGCTTGCATGTCTTGCAGCAATTTCATGACAGGGACTCCTAAGGAAGTGGGAAAAATTGCTTCTGTGCCATAGACCAGTTGATATGGTGACATACCGATTGACCTTTTGGTAGTCAGTCTATCGGCCCATAGTGTGAAGACCAACTTGTTATGCTGCGACTTCTTGTTTTCCTGCAAAGTTTTCTTGATGATGTTTACCAGGGTTTTATTTGATGATTCCGCCAGCCCATTTCCCTGAGGGTAGTAAGCTGTGGAATGTCCCAAACCAATATGGTACTGGTTGTAGAAATTTATGAGTTTCTTCAATCGAAAAGCAGTTGCATTGTCAGTTATAATCTTTCTAGGACATCCAAAGCGAGATAAGATATTATTTTCAAGAAATTTAATAATGACAGAATCAGTGGCTTGCCTGCTTGGTACTACTTTGATCCATTTTGTAAAATAATCTGTGGCAGTAAGAATCCACCTGTGTTGGCCCGAAGAAGGAGGATGTATTTCTCCGATGAAATCTAATCCCCATTGCTGGAAAGGGGCCTCAACGGAGATCAGTTTCAGGGGTAGAGGAAGAAGTTTCCTTTTGCCTTCAAACAACTAACATTGATGACACGAAATCACTTTATGATGTACATCAACGAATAAAGTTGGCCAATAGAATCAAGCTCTAAGGATTTTGTTGGCTGTGGCCTTCCAGTTCAGGTGACCACCAAAGTCTCCTGCAAGAAACTCCTGCAGTACTTTGTCAGCTTCATCCTTCAATAGACAATTTAACAAAATAACTCCGGGATCTTTCCAATACAGATTGCCTTCTAGAATGCAAAATTTTAATGCTTTCAATTTCAAAAACCTAGCTTTAGTTTTGGTCAGACCAGGGGGAGCTTGTAAATTATGCAAAACAAATATCAGGTCTGCATACCATGGAGAGTTGAGAAATACCTCTCTCACGCTTGGAGTCGCCTGCTCACCCTGTTCATCTGCTATAGCTAAGAAATTAATGTCAAGAGCATGGAAATTCGATTCAACCATTAATTTTGCTAGAACTTGACCTTTAATCTCTATGTCATACTCTAGAATGATAGCAATCCATTTTCCTCTTCATCCGTCTGGATGGTCCTGGGTTAAAATTTCTTTTACTATTGCATTTGGAACATATGCAATGGTGTGGGAATTGAGAATGTATACTCTAAAATCTTTTATGGCTTTCACCAACGCAAAAGCTTGTTTCTCCATTATTTTATAATTCAAAGTAGCATCTCTTAAAGATTTACTGAAAAAGGCTATGGGTTGTTCATACCCTTCGCTATTTTTCTGTAGTAATACTACTACAATGGTATGTTCAGAGGCGAAAGAAAAAAGATAGAAATCTTTGGTGAAGTCAGGACTGATCAAGACTGGAGCCTGCGTGAGTGCGCGTTTGACTTGTTCAAAAGACTGTTTGGACTCGATGTCCCATTTTATTTTTGTGTCCTTTTTTAACATGTTTGTGATGTTTCTGAGGAGCTCAACCAGGTTGGGTATGAATCTTCACAGAAAGTTTATTTTTTCGATAAAAGACTGTAACTCTTTGATATTTCTAGGGTGCTCTAATTTATGAATGGCCTCGATTCTGCTGGGGTCTATTTTAATTCCGTCCTTGGAGATTATGTGCCCTAGCAATTTACCTTCCTCTAATCCAAAAAGGCTCTTCTTAGGATTTAAAGAAATCCCAAATTTCCTGCATTTCTCAAAAACTCATCTGAGATGTCGTAAGTGCTCATTGTCAGATTGGGAAAACACAGTTACGTCGTCCAGATAGACGACAATAAATTTGCTGATTTCTTCCACAAAAGCGATGTCCATCGCTCTCTGGAAAGTGGCTATAGTGTTCATCAAACCGAAAGGAATTTTCACATACATGAAAGTACCCCATGGTGTTGTGAAAGTGGTTTTGTCTTGGTCATCTGGGTGAACGAGGACCTGATTATAACCCGAGAACCCATCCAGTAAAGAGATTCGACTGGATCCGACTACCATTTGTAATATGTGGTCCATTTTTGGCAATGGGTAATTGTCCTTTAGAGAGACCTTATTCAGATTTCGGAAATCGATGCAAAGCCTGATTTCTCCAGATTTCTTTCATGTTGGGACCACATTTGAAACCCATTTGGAAAACCGTAACAGGACTATGATTTTAGCATCGTACATTTTTTTGATTTTTTTTTCTATCAGGGGAAGTAGCTTGGGATTGATTCTCCTAAGTTTTTGTCTGAAAGGTTTTTGATCTTCTTTTATTGGAATCCTATGTTGTATGATGCTAGTGTCATAAGCCTTCAAGTCCTCATAACCCCAGGCAAATAAATCTGAATATTCCTTGAAAATCTCAATGTATTTGAGTTTCTGCTCAAGGGGTAATGATTTGGATAGTTTCACCATCCTGGGTTTCTCTTCTATCCCTATATTACAATCTTCTACTTCTTGACCACTGGCTTCAATTTTTGGTTTTTTAGCTACATCATTAAAATCAAACAAGTCCTCTAAAGGAACTAAACCCCTAGGTAAAACATTTCTTTTCAAATGAAAAATATCATCTTCTATCTCATCATCACCTAACTCTCCTGAATCTATCTTATTTACACTGTCATTTCCAAAATCAAGTCTTTTTACATTTTCATCTTCATTTTCTAAGTCTATGTTTGTACACTCGAAATCATTTTTACATTGCAGAAAATCTTCAATTTGATCATCATTACCAAATACCTGCCAGTATCTGATGTTGTCTGGAACAGTTGGTCTGCACTTCACCTCTACCGTGTATGGGCGAGTGGAACGAAAAGGTATCTTGCATGTGGCCGCTGACGTCACTAACCTGTCTGCCAAAATATTTTGTCCCCTAGGCATCACCTACAAATCAACTTCATTGAAACATTTAAGAGCATCCAGAACAACATTCCTATAAGCTCTAAGATAGGGGTGTTTCGCTGCATACTCACCTTTAATTTGCTTGATTATTAACTTGGAATCACCTCTTACCATAATTTGTTTAGCACCAACCCTTTTTAAAAGTTTCAGACCGAGCATCAAGTCTTCATACTCAGCAATATTGTTAGTGCATTGAAAATTTAATTTGTAAGAATAGTTTTCCAAATACCTAGATCTGTGATTGTGCAACCAAACTCTTGCCGCAGCTCCTTCTTTACTTACAGCTCCATCAAAGTCCATGCTCCAGAAATCCGCTGGCAATTCTTCAGTTATCACATTTTTCTTTCTTTCTGCCTCAATGATTTCTTGGCATTCAGTCAGACCAGATGTATCTTCTTCCAGTTGAGTGATTTGTTCTCCTGTGTCACCATAGTTATATAGGATAAAGGAATCCATGCCAGAATTTGCAGAGTACAGAGGATAGTTATGTGGTTTTTCTTGGCTACTAACCATGTATTTCATCAATGTTTCTCTGTATAGCCTTCTTTGTTGCCCAAAAACTGGGACAGTGGCATACGACATATCCAACTACAAAGTACCTTTCAACTTGGCCCCCCAAGACCAGGACAGAAACATACCATACTTCGGGGAAATGTCTGCGACTACAACATCCATGACCATGCTTTTTGCAGAAATCTGAACCAGGGTGATACACAGATCCTTGATCAAACTGATACATCTAACTTTACTGGAGTCAAACGAGTGTAAATCCTTGTAAGGTCTGGTAACCTCCAGTCCCAATTTTTCCATCACTGCTTTAGGCATCAGATTATGGGAAGCACTCGAATCTAACATAGCATTATGCAGAATCAGGTCGTGTATATTAAGGCTAATGTAAAAGGGAGCGACAACACCATTGTCGGTCTGACCATTCACTTCAGGTCCAAACAGGAGTTCAGGTTGATCATCTGTAAGGTTCACAGTATCTAAATGATTCGTTGATCCAACAGTTAAGGATTTCATACCTATATCAGGTTCAATGGTCAGTGCTTTAATCACCTATGAACGATAAGCGTCTTTTCTCAACAACTCGGAAAGTGGAATGGGAATTTTTACTTTGGACAATTCCCCTTCGAGGCTGAAAGGTGTAGGTGCTCTACTTTGGCTCAGCAATTCTAGTTTGTCCACCACAATCTTCTGTCTAGAAGTATTTGGTGGGTTAATTGATGAAACCTCAGACTGCAATGTTATTTTCAAAATAGTAAGGTTTCTTTTTGCTGGAACTTCAGTATTACCTTTCTCAAGAATCTTCTTGGTAGAAAGATTAGAGGCCTCTTGGTTTTCGACTATCTTCTTCATTTCAATCATCTTTTTTGGGGAACTTCCGTCTGTCTTTTTACTTCGTAGATTGTACTGCCAGTGTACCTCCAAAATAGCATTTTCGAATGCCTGTTGTTTGGCGTCTTCAACTTCTTCACTTACCTTTGTTTGATTGACAAGAAAAAGTTCTTGCTCTTCCCGGGTAAGGAAAATAGCTTCGTTATCGTGAATGCCCATGAGGTTTATGTGAGTATCATCTAGTTCTTCAATTACTTCCTCTCCTTCATCGGCATAATTTTCTTGTAGGGGAGGTCTGATCTGTTGATCCGGACCTCTCTATTCCCTTTGATCCCTAGGATCTCTTTGCCTGATTTGAGGAGGGTTTCTTCTAAAGTTAGGATTCTAAACTTGAGGAGCTAGTGGGTTTTCTCTAGGAGGATTTCTTTCGGATACAGTAATTCTCTCCATCATTCTTTCCATTTCTCTAGCCAAGGAATCCAATTTGGAATCGGAGGTTGATGTGGAAGGTTCCTCTTTAATTGTGACTCTCCTCTCTGTCCTCTGTCATGCCCTTTTTGCCAACAGGTTGGCCTCTACACTTATTGCACTTTTCTGCATGTCCTCCAAGGTGGTGGAGTTTCTTTCCCTTAATTGATACAACATATCGGTGTCAAAACCATCAGGGAATTTTATCAATGCCAAACCTTGTGGAGGTTTAATATCGACTGGAATTGCATTGTACAGGTTATTGAAACAGATGCAGTAATCTTGTACTGTCTCACCTTGATTTCTTCTAATACTTTCGTATTCTGACAATATTTGGAGAGGGTTTTTCTTTACCTCCCATCTGTCTAGAAAAGTTCTTTGAAATGCAATAAGGTCAAGGACTGAGGCAGCATGTAAACCTTTATACCATTTCTTAATGTCACCCATCAAACTTTGGGCAAACAATCTCATTTGAACGTCAACCTCATCTACTTCCTGCAGGTCAAAATAATCATTCATTTTATCAATGTGTTGCTGGGTGCTCAAGGGTCCTGTTCCATCGAATTGTGGAAGTCTCATTTGATAGTCTTGGGGCATAGCATGAAGGGGTGCGGCCAACACCAAGGGAGCATATCTGGCTGCCATGATAGGTGAAGCGGGATGACGACCTGGATAATAGGTGGGGTGGTGACAGAAGACGAGGANTCTGGGGTTGCAAGACAGTTGGGTCCAAAATGATTTCAGTCACAAAGCTATCGGATTTCGTTCTAAACAGGCTTTGTTCGAAAAGGACGTCAAAGTCAAGATCCTGAAGGGTAACAAGCTCCTATGGAAGGGAAAGGGACTTTTGAAGGGGATTGTGACTTACTGAACCTTCAGCAATGGTCTTTTTCCTGAGCAATTGTTCTGGATTATCCATTGCTATCGCAGGTTCTGGGTCTGGGTGAGATCGAGTATAAGCTCTTTTGGGAGCTAGATTTCTTTTTGATTTTTATATATATATATACTTTTAGTTTTAAGAGTCTGAAAATAATATCTGCAAGTTTTTAACAACCCCTGAACATTACTTCCTTCTCAGATTTGCAATATTTCAAAAGCAAACTGTTCTTCTAGGGAAAAGAAGACATGAGGTTAAAAATTTTTCAGTTCTTTCCCCAGTTGAGTTGCCACTATGTTAATGCTCTGTAAATTTCCTAGAGGTTGTCGGAG
>JASDQU010754625.1:4190-15066 GCA_032191745.1 Picea mariana
AGCACTTCTCACTAGGAGACACATCCCTGTAGAGGATTTCAAGGGTTTCAATGTGGTAGTGGCAGATGGGTACAACATGACATGTACTCAAAGGATCAAGGGATTGAATGTGACATTGGGAAACTACACGTTGAATGATGACTTTTATGTTGTTGATTTGGCGGACACTCATATGCTATTAGGTGTCCAAAGGATATACTCCCTGGGAGATATCCACATGAACTATCAGAAGATGAGGATGAAGTTCAGGTACAAGGAAGGTTGGAGGGTTTTTCTAAGAGGTATGTCCGTTGGAGTTCCTAGGATCGTGTCAAACAAATGTATGGAGGGAATTTTTAGACACGTGGATATGGCTCACACAAAGAAATGTTTGATCACCACGCAAAATCCATCCTGAGGACCATCAACATTATCATGCGGACATACAAGAGCTAATTGGGAAACACGGAAAATTGTTCGGGCCACTACCAGTAGGGAGATCTCCTGATAGGGGATTTGAGCATGTCATTGAGTTAGAGGAGGGTGTAATGCCCATGATCACCACATCATACATGCATCCAAATAAGTTTAAGGATGAGATACAAAAGGCCATAGAAGAGTTATTGGAGATGGGGCACATCAAGCCTAGCTCTAGTCCCTTCGCTTCTTCAACAGTATTGGTAAAGAATAAGTATGTCACAATGAGAATGTGTATCGACTACAAGACATTGAATAAGAATACCATCAAGAACTGGTACTCAATACCAAGGATTGATGAGTTTCATGGGGAAGTGTACTTATCAAAGATTGATCTTCGATCAGGGTACCATCAGATCCAGTTCAGAGAGGAGGACATCCATAATACAACATTCAAAAGTCACTATGGGAATTATGAGTTTCTAGTTATTCCCTTTGGGTTGAATAATGCATCAGGCACCTTCCAGTCATGTATGAACCATATATTCAACAAGCAATTGAGGAAATTATTACTAGTATTCTTTGACAATCTAATTATCTATAGCTGGACTTGGGAGGAACATCTAAGGCACATGGATGATATTCTCAGCATTATGGAGGAGTAGCCATTGTTTTCCAAGGAGGAAAAGGGCAATTTTGGGCTGAAAAAAATTATCTATTTATGGAACGTGATTGGTGTCGAGGGAGTGAAGGTGCATTAGGAGAAGATCCGTACGATATTAGATCGGCCCACCCCTAAATCACTTATAGATCTACAAGGTTTCTTCGAGATATGTATCTATTACAGGTGCTTTGTGAAGGGATTTTCACAGTTGGGTGCACCACTGTGAGACCTCACTAAGAAGGGAGTGTTTAGATGGTCAAAGGAAGTGCATGTAACATTCAACATAATGAAGAAGGTGATGAGCACTTTCCCAGTATTAGCACTTCCGTATTTCTCACAACCATTTGTACTAGAGCTTGACGCATCTTGTAAAGGGATATGAGCAGTGTTGATGCATAATAGACACCCCATATATTTCGAGAGTAGGAGGTTGAGGGAGCTAGAGAAGATATATCCTATCTATGATAAGGATATGTTGGTCATCATGCATGCATTGGCCTAGTTTAGACAATACCTGATGGGAGGATGTTTCATGGTTAGAACTGACCACTACAACTTGAGGTACTTCTTGGAGCAGCGAGACCTGAACGAGAGGTAGAAGAAATGGGTGAGTAAGTGGCAGGCATATGATTTTAACATTGAGCATGTAAAGGGTAATAAGAACATAGTTGTTGACACCCTATCTAGGAGACCTGCATCCTTCTCCACGATGGAGATCTCAACGAACTGAAAGTCCATTCTCTTGGTGGATTAATCCAAGAATACCTTCGCCTGTGAGTTGATGGAGGAAATTATCCAGGATGTCAGATACAGGGTAGTGGATGACATAATATACTACAAAGACAAGATATATCTTGTCCCTAAGTCCACACTCAAGGATAATATTTTGAGGATAGTACATGACGCACCACTAGCAGGGCACCTTGGGTATATGAATACCTATAGGAAGGTGAGGGAGAGATTCTCTTGGAATGGTATCAAGGAGGATGTGCTTCGATAGGTGAGAGAGTGCATGACCTATCAGTAGAACAAGTAAGAGCTTACACACCCTATAGGACTGCTTCAACCATTTCCAATTCCAGACCAAAAGTGGGAGAGAATTTCCATGGATTTCATTATGGGGTTTCCAAAGGTATAAGGAAGGGATTGTATCTATGTGGTGGTGGAAAGGTTGAACAAATATGCACACTTATTTTACATCCCTTCATAGTACAATGCATCTCAGGTAGCAGATATATTCTTCGAGGAGGTGTTCATWCTACATGGTCTTATGAGAAACATAGTCAGKGACCGAGTAAATAGGTTTCTCAATGMATTATGACAAGATTTGTTTAGGCTATCCGGGATAGAATTGACACCTAGTACCAGTTATCACCCCCARACGGATGGGCAGGCCGAGATAGTAAAYAGGTGGATTGAGGGGTACTTRAGGAACTATGTGTCATGGTAGCAGAAGACGTGGATAAAATGGTTACATCTCGGGGGGAATTGTTACAACACCACTCATCACATGTCCATTGGGATGAACCCATTCAAGGCATTGTATGGCTACAATGCACCATCATTTTTGGATTCGAAATTTGGGGAGAGAAGGGCCCCTAAGGCCAAATATTGGTTACAGGAGAGCCAGGACATCTTGAGAATCCTGAAGGAGAATTTGTAGGTCACCCATAATCAACATAAGATGTATGCAAATAGGAATAGGGTGGAGTGCAATTTTGAGGTTGGGGATCTAGTATTTCTTAAGTTGAAACCATACAAATAGTATTTGTTGAAGAAGAGTGGTGCAGAGAAGTTGAAGCTTGACTTCTATGGACCCTACAAAGTAATTACGAGAGTCATAGATGTAGCATATGCGTTGGAATTTCAAGAGGGTAGCAGGATCCACAACATCTTCCATGTATCTTTCCTCAAGAAGGCGTTAGGATAACAGGTTACCACTTTGGTATATCTTCCACCACTAGGCGAGGAGGGATAGTTGGTTCTGACTCCACAATGGATTGTTGATACCAGAGAGAGGAAGCTGAGGAGCAGAGTCATCTGAGAGTACCTGGTCATATGGAGAGGTTTKCTCGTAATGTATGCTACTTGGGAAGGAGAGAAGATCTTATAGCACCTCTATTTGGAGTTTCTTGAGGACAAACAATCTCGGGAAGGGAGGATTGTAATGTCCCCTTCCAATTGATCATAAAAGAGGATGACTTAGTAGCCTATACGACTCCCATAGGATATAGTCAACAGAAAAAAGGGATTCACAGGTATTTATTTAGTGTCACTTGGGGGGCAAGATGTTATGTTAATAAAGTGACATTAGATAAAAAGATAAATTATTAATCACTTAAACATTAAAAAGTAAATTTTAAAGGAGAAATAAGGGTAAGGTTTGATTTGGTAAAAAAAAAGCGAAATATCTAGAGGGATCAGAGGAATAATAAAAGGAGGGGTATCCCTTCACCTTAGCATTATGATTTGATCTATTTATTGAGTGCTCTTGGAGATAAGGTTTTCATTAGGTTTTTTTTAGAACCCTTCTAGTGTTGGTATTGTTTTGGTGGTGAGACACCCATCCTAGCTAGACATGAGGGGAATTCATTCAGGATTCCCATTAGAGTTCCAGTTTATGGTTTTGTCTTAATATTGGAGGAGAATCAATCTCCTTGGAATATTCATAGAGACTCTTGGGAGGGATGATTTTTTTTATTTTGCAAGTCGTGGAGGTATTTGCAACAGCAAGTGGCAGTTGGTGGAGGTCGTGGTACCTAGGCATATTGTTGGGAGGTTTGGGAGGGCCACAACCCTTTCATATCTGTTGGATCGTGGGTTGTAGAGTGCCATAAAGGCACCAGAGAATGGATGCAACCCCTTGGAGGATCCATACGAAATCAGAGAAGGTCGCGAGCCTCATTGATTAAGCCAAATATCTAGGAGTCAAGACTCTCATTTGTTGTGCAAAAGTGATTGGATGTCCGCAGGGGTATTCTATAGGTTGAGGGTAGAGAGAGAAGTTGTAGGATCATAGGAATATAGTAGATAAGGTGGGTCGATGTCCATAGAAGTAGAGTAGAGGAGACTATAGGAGGCAATGAACTGTTTGGAGTGTAGTCTAGCAATGGGCAACAATTTTGGAGGGTTATTCACATCATTCTCATGTTTTACTTATTATTGTGTGTTGTTTTAAGTAGTGTATATGCTACAAAAACCTCTAGAGACTTGATTGTTGCACTGGTGTTTCTATCCTTAATAAATATTCCAATGTGATATCTTCCATTTGATGTGTACTTATTTTTCTTGCCATTTGTTTAATGAGATAACTGCCATGGAAGTACTTGCAAATGTTTGTTGAAAATAGTCTACCAAGAATCTTGCTTAAGGGAAGGTGAATGAAAATTGTTAGACATAATTATAAATCAGAAAACACTTTAAATTTAATAATATTCTAGCASAACCCACTTGGGGATTTTACAAGAACCCTTTCTCCTCCTAGTGGATCAGTATTTAACACAACTCAATAACCATCTAGGGTTATGGTTTTTGCATCATCAACCATCAATTAGTGATAAGGTTTTGACCTTATGAAATATTTTTTAAAGTCCACACGTGGCTAGAACCACATGTGTAAGTAATGGGGACTGACCTGGCATCCACTCATGCCATGGTGGTTAACTTGCAAGAGGCATAACTTACGCACACGAGCTCTGATTGAGGTGATTTTTGCACTATTGGAAAGTTTAGGTGTGTATATCAACATCGCTCATGTGTGCACAATTTATAGACATTGTAACCCCCCAAAATGATATTTAATGCCTCAAAATGGTTTCGGAAAGTTCTAGACCCCAATTTTCCAAACTGGGAAATGCTAATAAAATGGACCCTACAAGCCAATTCTTCCAATTTATTTCACCTAGAAAGTACCAAGATAGATGAAAAATTATATAATGATCCAATCTGGATCATACCTCCCCATTTAGGGAGGATTTTGTTCCCAAAAATTGCTTATTGAATGAGGTGAAGTAATTTTTCCTCTACCTTCTCCCTGAAGTACTATTTTTCATTACCTGGAAGTTGTCCTTTCAAATTGATTTGCCAAAGGTCATGCCACCTCTGTCTCATAGTTCTAGATCTGTTTTGCAAAACTATATATTTTTCCAACTCTTCCTGAGATTTTGGTTCTAATTCCTCTATGGTATGTAGGACCTGTTCCACATCCTAACCCAAAATGGAAGGCTCATAGTGTTTCAAATTATCCACATTCACTATGGATAAATGTGCATGTATGGGGGTAGACCGGGTCTACAAACATTATCTTCCACTTTATCCAATATCTCAAAAGGACCATATCGAAGATATTGATCTTCTTACTAGGACCTTGTAGTCTTTCCTTATTCAACTGTAACCAAACTCCGTCTTCCACTTTGGATGACTTCTCAGTTTCATGTTGATCATGTCTAGACTTATAATTTTCTTGTGATTTCTTAAACTTATCATGTAATTAGAAATGGATCTATCTAATATTTTAAATGAATTTATCTCTTTTCAATGCTTCTTTGGTCATGACTTACCTCACTCCTCCTTGATGTCCATAAACAACATCCAAGGGTGAAGGTGATAAATATCCAAAGCAAGTTCCAAAAGGGGGCTTACCAATAGAAGTATGAATTGATTTTTTATAAGAGTGTTGAATGTAGATCATATTTTCATCCCAGGTCTTTGGATGCTTCTAATTGTAATCCCTCAAAATTTGTACCAACGTCCCATTGACTACTTTTGTCTACCCATATGTTTATGGATGGAATGTTGTAGATCTCTTCAACTTCGTGTCCATCTTTTCCCAATGTTTAGTCCAAAAGGCACTGAAAAATATGGTATCATTGTATGAGATGATGCTCCTTATTATCCCAAAGTGAACCTAGACCTGTTCAAAGAACATGTTTTCTTCTTCTTGTCCTCTGATGGTATTTTTACAATGCATAAGAATGCACATCTTGATGAACCTGTCAATTACCAAAAAACGATAGTCATGTCCCTTCCTAGTTGCTAGAAAACCACCCACAAAATCCATGGAAATCATTTCTCAAGATCGAGTGGGTACAAGTAAGAGATGGTATAGACCTTGATTTATATTATTGGGCTTGTTGGTACAACAAAGTATGCATCCTCTAATATACCAAGCTACATCTTCTTTCATTTTTGGAAAACAAACATACCTTTGCAAGTTAGCAACTATATTCCCAACACCAAAAGGTCTTGCAACCTTGGAGGTGTGAGCCTCTCTAATAAGCTACAATATTTCACCTTTAAGAACATAGATTTTGTCTAGATTGTAGAGTAACCTATTCCAAATATTATATTCAACCTTTTCATCACCTTATTCTACATGAATTTTGCCATGTAGCTATTGAAACACCTCCTTTAAGTCCTCATCTTATGTGTATGCCTCTTTGTATGCATCATGGGTAAAAGGATCCATGTGCATAAGAGTTACAAAAGTTGTAGTATTGGATGTGGGTGGCCTTGAAAGCATGTATACCAAATTAATAGTGCCACCCTTCTTATACATGATGAATAAATGATTTTTTTGCAAAAACACCATCCACTTGTAATGTTTGGTTTGTTGTAGGTTAATCTAGCCCTACAAATATTGCAGTGGTTGGTGATCAATGTATATAATGATTTCCTCACCCATCAGATAGTGCTTCCACTTATTAAAAACTTGAATCAAGGCATAGAGTTCCTTATCATATGTAGGGTAGTTCAAAACTCCCCCATGAAACATCTCAGAATGATAGCATATTGGCTTTCTTCCATGCATCAAAATGGCTCCCATAACATACCCACTTACATTTGTCTCCACTTCAAAAGGATTCTACAAGTTATCCAATCCAAGAACTAGTGCTTGACTAATCTTTCATTTTAGCTTGAAAAGATGGAAACTCTTACTAATCATTGTTATGGTGTGGGTTGGTGTAGCTACTACTGAAAAGGATGCTATGAACTTTCGTAGGTATTGTACTATCACAACAAAAATTCTAACCTCAATGACATTAGTAGGAGATGGACATTTTATGATGGCCTCCATATTTGTTGGATCTATCGTGAGCTCCCCTCCACCGATCATGTACCTCAAATACACCAATGACTACTGAGAAAACTCACTTTTTTTTAGGTTAGCCAGTAGTTGGTGTGTTTTCATATTATCTAATACTTGCATGAGATGTGATATGTGATCCTTCTAGGTAGAGATATAAACCAATGTATAATCCAAATACACTATTAAAAATGAATCTAAATATGGGTGTAATACATCATTCGTTAATCTCATAAACATAGATCGTGCATTACATAAGCCAAATGGTATGACCAACCATTCATACAAACCTTGCCTTGTCTTAAAGGAAGCCTTCCATGTATCTTCTTCTTTGACATGTACCTAGTGGTATCCCACTTTGAGATCCAACTTGGTGAAGTACTTGGCATGTCACAAGTGGTCTAACAAATAATCAATCTTGGGTATAGGGCACCAATTCTTGAGGGAAATCTTGTTCAAATCTCTGTAGTCGATACACATCCGTCAAGTCCCATCCTTCTTAGGTATTATTATAATAGGTGAACCACAAGTTGAGGTGCTTGGTCGAATTAATCCCTACTCTAGCAGCTGCTACAACTGTTTTTTCACTTCATCTTCCAAAATGGACTATCTATAATACCTAATATTGGGTAATGGGGAGTTAGGAAACAATTGTATCTCATGCTCCACTTCTCTCTTAGGTGGAATCCCTTTAGGTTCCTAGGACAATTCTTTGTATTCCTACAAAAACTCCTCCAAACATTGTTTCTTATTTTTAGTATATCCCTCCAGGGATGCTTTTACTCTTACTGATTCATCACCTGACTAATTCTCTTGTAAGAAAAGAAAAACATAATTATTACTTAACTAATCAACTTTTTGTCTTGGTTGGAACTTACTAGAAAGATCTTTGATTTACCTTTATGTGAATTGATGATGAAATACTTCCCATCCTTGATCATGAGCTACTGGTTTTCTCTCCTCATGAATATTGCATCCCTCATATACATATAATATTTTCCAAAAACTACTCTACAAACATCAAGGGGTACTAAATATAAATCCAATTCATCAATCAAATCTGCACTTACATCAAATTTGACCTTATACTATTAAATTCATGACCTTGATATTTGCATCCTTGTTTACCCACCCCAATGGATATGGGCTAGGATGATCATGAACCTCCAACCCAATATATTTTACTAGATCGATTGTTATGAGATTGGCCTGTGAACCAGAATCGAATAGAGCATCTACCTTGGACTTCTTGACCTGGCTCTTGATATGGAAGAGTTTTTCTATATCCTTCTCTTCATTGTGATGAAGGATACTCAGATTCACCTCTTTATACACTAAATTACAGACAAAATTCTCATCCACATCTGAGCTTCTCTCTACCTGATTCCTTGAATCCATGTCTAGAAGGTTCTTCTTTTTGGCATCCTTCTTACAGTTCTTAGGGTTCAACTTTGGATGTAGTTTTCAACACTTTTATTTAGTGTGACCATTGATATTTCTATGGTTATAGTGGTTACTTGGATCGTTGGATTGATGTGCAATAATTGTCATCTTCATGTATTTCCATTTCCACTTCTTCTTTCCCTTCTTGGAAGCGTATTGGTGCTCTTTTTGTTTAGACCACTTGAATGTCCTTTTTTGTGGCCTATATTTTCCAGATATTGTTCTTACACACAGGCCTCATCAAATGTCCTAGGATTGAATAACATCACTTTTTTTTGCAAATTATTATGTAGACCCCCCAAATACTAGAGGAGTACATATGGGTTCTTAGGAGAGATACCCAACATGATAGCCATCTCCCTGAATTTGATGGTGTACTCCTATAAACTCTACCCTTTCCTTTGCCTGAATTAATGCTAACATATCCATTGGTCCTCTACATACCATATGGGGTATAATTGGAACTTAATGAGGGTTTTTAAATCCTCCCACTTAAATACTAGAGGATCACCATCAAGCCTAAGTGTCTCCATGTGTCTTTCCCATCAGGTTAATGCATGGCCTTCTAATTTCAGTCAAGAAAATGAAATATTTTGCTCCTCATCTATATTGTGAACACTAAAATAGACCTCTAGTTGTTGCAAACAATGATTCAACTTTACATCATCGATCGTACCTTTACATCATCGATCGTACCTTGGTATGGCTTTTTATCCACTTTTTCTTCCATTTTAAATAAATAATGCAAAGGGGTAATGGCACTGAAACTTGGTTGCTCTTTCTCGGGATCTTTCCTTGACTCATTTTCTAGGTTTTCATTATCTCCTAGTTTCCCCTCTGATATGATCTATGAGTTAGCACCTCCAACCTCCACAAACAAGCCGAGTTTGTTTGCTAGAGTTTCCATGAGGAGGATCATATTGTGAGAGATATCAACTAATTTCTCTTACATCCTCACAAATATCTCTTTTGTTGGATCTCAAGGGTTTTTGTGAATGGACTCATCTACCATGGTTATGGCTATGTGACTTTATTCTTAAACCAATTCTTGGATCTTGCAAATTTCCAAAAATACCCCAAAGAAACCCGGATCTGATACCAATATGATCTATAAACTACTATGGATATTCCACTATAATAGTTCCTCATGAAGGATCTTATAATATTATGAAATCTTAGACTATGTAAACTAATTTTCCTTAGATCCCATAATAATTGATTACTAGCTTTGCTTGAATTTATGAAATAATTGAAATACAAAAATGAAATAAATGAGAAAAATAACACACCATGCACACACAAAGGAACACAAGATATATCCCGAGAAACCCAATATGGGAGAAAACTAAGCTAGAAGGTGAGGCCTATGCTTTGATCTCTTTTCTTCAGCTATGGAAATGCAAATAAAAAGAAAGAGGCACTCATTGTGGAGTTTCCTTTAACATTGTGGCTTGTATGGTTGCTACAAAATATTTTACTCCTTTGTTATGCTCTCAAAATACTACTACTAGATGCCATGCTCAACTATGGAACAAATGCAATGCTAAAGAATGGAACCCTTTCTCGTCCTAGTGGCTTGATATTTAACATAGATTGACAATCGTCTAGGGTTAAGGTTTTTCCATCCCAACCCTAAATTATTGATAAGGTTTGGAACTTATAGAATCTTCTTTAAATTCCACACGTGTCTATCACCAAAAATGCAAGTAATGGGGGATGACATGGCATCCACTTGTACCATGGTGGTCAACAAGGTAGGTCAACTTGGAGGTGGCATAACTTCTGTATATGAGCTTTGATTGAGGTGATTTTTGCACCGTTGGAAAGGTATTGGTGTGGATATCAACAAAAATGGTGTGAGCACAAGTTCTAGAAACTATAACCCCCCAAAATTCTTCTTAATGCCTCAAAATGGCTTTGGAAGGTTCCATACCCCAATTTTCCAAACTAGAACCTGCCACTAAAATGGGCCCTGCAAGTTAATTCCTCCAATTTGGTTCACCTAGAAAGTACCAAGATAGACGAAAAATTATATAGTGATCCAAAACCAAACCAATATAAGAATGAGATTATGAGGATAAAACCATGAAATGAGGTGAGGAGTGGGAAGTAAAAAACCTAGTATATGTCTCACTCGAATAAAAAAAAATCCAAGGATCAACCATAGTGTCGTGGATAGGCACCTAGTCTTCTAGTGCTCCCAAAAAATCCTTGGGGATTCCTGTGAAATGATCTTACTACTACCTAAAGTCCATAATGCATACCCCTAGTTGGTTAAGAAACATAAT
>JASDQU010754626.1:46580-59662 GCA_032191745.1 Picea mariana
AGTAGGTGACTAAGCCCTACCAATGAGGAGAGGAGTGTGTTGGTTGGGGTTTACTATGTGAGTGAAAAACCCCATTGATGGGGAGGTCACCAATTGGCTCCACTTCAATCAAGGCTCTATTGTCAATGAACCCTTTTGATGTGGCGAAGTGCACTAATAGCATAGACATCAACATGGCGTGTCTTTCCACGAAAGACTTAGTAATGTATCAACAAAGTTGTATTTTCCCTTTATAATTTTATTTAAAAAAAGAAAAAACTTAGAATAAAAGTTGCAAAACTCTATTTTTAATGGAATAATTTTTATTTAAAATTTCATATTTTAAAGATTTTGATTTTTCTTTTAAATTTTAATTTAAAATGTTAGGTTCCTTGAATGAGGTGTTAGCAAACAAATTGGTGAAAGCTACCACCCGAACATAGGCTATGAGTGCAAGTGGATAAGGGTATGATCAATGTTAGGTGGAGGCAATCCAGGGAGGTTAAAGAAGTACATACACTATTGAAATGCCTTCCTCTTGCCATTCGACTTGAATGAAGGGTACTATTGTTATCCTCTTTCCATTCGACTTGAATGAAGGGTACTATTTCTATAAAGTACGACCTCTAAAAAAACATCATTACTATGATGACAATGAAATGCACGATGAGGAGTTTGACACAGTGGGGCTAAGTAGATTGTAAGAGTATTTGGAAGTTTTGGTGATAAGTGTATAGTTTATAAGATACATGCATAAAAGATCTAGYTAACAATGAAGCATACATAAATAGTGTGAAGATAAGAGATAAAAAATGGAGGAAAGAATGAAATAATTTCTATTAGTTGTATTTCACATTYAAAGAGTGAATACTGTACAATAGATATAGGCTACATGAGTAACTAATGCGTYATAGTAGTGATCTAGAGAGATCTAGACACTCACTGACAGACACYGGAGTSAATTTCCACCGAGTCCTAGTTAACTGATCCACACAATTATCAATTAGCTGAGTCACACGTGTTGAAGTGTGAGAAACACATGCAACTGCCGGTGATAAAACCGAGGTTKCCATGCATGAGTGACTTCCACTAGTCTAACTGAGTGTAACTAACTCTAACCTGAAGATGAATGCCCTATATTGTAGAAGAATATTCTCTAGAGAGAATATTCTCATCTAAGGAAGTGTTCTCAACATTGGACTGTCAAACTAAGGAAAATAATTCTAAGTGAGTGTGTAATATCCCCAACACTACTAGGGTGTACATGACGAATGGGTCCCAACAACATAGGCCATGTTAGGTACCCATTGTACAATGCATATAAGAATGAGACACTGAAAAAATGAGGAAAGAGGGAAAACCCCCACCTCAAGGCACAATGCATAAGAAAAAACAAAAAAAAAGAGAAAGAACAAAAAGCAGTGGCTAAACAACTGTGCTCTTCACTCCACGAAGACCTCGCAACTGTGCTAGTTTGTGCTCATTGAATATTTTGTTGAAGACGTAGATGTTTGTACAGATTTGATGAAGTAGATGCACCGGTGATATTTCCACACATATCCACTTTCTATTTTCTTTAATGAAGAAGATCCAAATGAATTTTGGATGAAACTTTGAAAATCGTGCGACCGTTTCCGAAAAAAAAAAAAACATTGAAATTTTGTTGATTTTAAAATGCTCATAAATTCACTTCTCGGACTTCGTTTCAGACAATGTTTTTTTTTAAATTGGGTATTTTTCTGATGCGTAGCCTAAACGCTCGAATTTTTGGAGTTTTTATGAGCATATTTTTCGATGAAATTTTACTGAAATCCAACCAAAATTTGTTGGAACTCCATATTTGAGTGATTGAATTTGTATAATTCAAGTGCCTTGAGGGTTTTTCAGGGTGCTGAATCCATTTATGCATTAAACAATGCAATTTAAACAACAAAAATGGATATTTCACCAAGATCTGTTTCCTCGGATTCCAATGAAAAAGTTCAAAAAGTCGAATGTTTAGACAACACGTTTTTCTGATAGGAATTCAAATATCCAATTTGTTTATGCAAATTCTGCTAAGGAAATGTCAGAATTGAATCTGATGTGCGTGACCCCCTTTTTGGCTCCTGAGATGCATGCATGGGAGTCTGTGTATGTGGCTCCTGGGATGCATGAATGACACATGAAAAAGTGTTTGCATGCAGATCTTAATGAAAAAGTGTTTGCATGCAGATCTTGATTTAGAAAACAGATCTGAAATGGAGTAGACAACATCTTCAATGAATGGAACAAAAATTTGTGCAGATACATGTGTAGAAGTCTCTCAAAATGAGAGGATTGATCTTCCAATGTATTTTCTATTGGCTCTATCTTGTCAACCTTTTGCATCCAATCTTCCTTATTCCCAAATAGAACATCCAATTTGGTCCATACTTCGTTTGGCGTTGAGTCTTGTGATTCATCATCTACTTGATGGAAAAGTTAAGGAGAAACTAACATGCACATACATCCTATAGTCATGTCCTGTCTATTGAGAAAGTCATTTCTCTCATCAGTGAAATCACGCTATGATACCATGTAGAGTGTCTAAGATACCTGAACAAAAGATCACTGGTAATGATCCTTTCTAGCAGCTTGTGGGATTTGATACCATGTAGAGTTTCCGAGATATCTTCACATAAGATATAACTAACAATGAAACATACACAACATGCAATGGTGTGAAGAGAAGATACAAAAAATGGAGGAAAGAATGAAATACTTTTTATTAATTGTATTCCACACTCTAAGAGTGAATAATGTACAATAGATATAGGCTACATGAGTAACTAATGCACCATAGTAGTGATCTAGAAAGATCTAGACACTCACTGATAGACACTGGAGTGAACTGCCACCTAATCCTAGTTAACTGATCCATGCTATCATCAGTTAACTGAGTCACATGTGTGAAAGTGCAAGAAACACATGCAACTGCTAGTAATAAAACCGAAGTTTCCATGCATGAGTGACTTCCATTAGTCTAACTGAGTGCAACTAAACTGAAGAGGAGCACCATATATTGTAAGGAAATATTCTCTAGAGAGAATAATTTCATCTAAGGAAGCGTTCTCAACATTCGACTATCAAACTCAGGAAAATAATTCTAGGTGAGTGTGTAATATCTCCAACAATAAGTATTCACTTAGAATGTTGGTGGACATGTGAGAATTACCTCTCACGTGGTTAGTACTTTGTTGATCCATATGGAGCAAAACAATTTGACCTTGGCACAATTGCTTAAGAAGAGAGGAAGACCGTCGAGGGGTCAAATGTATGTAAGAGGGTGTGCCTTTGTTCATAAGAGGAATACAAGGGATGCAACAATGATTGTTGCCTCATAAAAGACCTAACACTTTGGCATGGTGAGAAGGGAGGTCAAGGCCATAGAGGATAGAGTTACGATGAAGAGGAGTAAAACCTCAAATGTTGAGGTAGATGCAAAAATTATGTACCTCATCCGGACATTAACTTCTCTAAAAGCTTCAAGGGAACATTTTCATCCAGAGGTTGAATCAATTGGACTCCTAATATGAAGCTCTGGTTAATGTTATATGGAACATTAAGCTAGAAAATGAGGAAGCCACGGGGGACGATGAAGAGACATAGAAAYTAATATAACAAAGGATGTTGATGCAATGATACCACTAGAAMAAGACCATACTARGGAGACATGAGGTAYCCAATAACTCCAATTGACATCCAGATTTAAATCACAAAAATTAACTCCCAAATCATAAATTTTATGATAAATTTATCTTCCTTTATTTTTGAAAAATGCTTTAATCATAACTTCTATAGGCCTTTGTTTAAATTTAACTTTCAAAACTTTAGACTTGGTCTAAAGAAAACCATAAAATTATTAAATAATTTTTAGATAAAGCAATACCCCTACTCACATACTTACATACTTGGAAATCTATATTTTTTGAAATCAAGGTGGTAGGCTTTCTTATGAACAACATAACACTCGAACAATATATACTTCTTATGTAAATATGAAAGACTAAGATGCAATCAAAATCAAAATATATATATAAATTTAATATTTAAAAAAAAAATTAAATTTCCATAAAAAGATATAAAGATATGTATGTTTATTTCTCATATAATTTATTTTTAAGATTTCAAATTGTTTAATTATGTTAGAAAACGAAACAAGATTCTCTTTTATATCAAGCCTTTACATTGGGTCTTGTCATATGGGTGGGAACACTTTCTTATGCTACGAGGAAACTCCACCGCGAAGGACAAGGTTTTGAGATCTGTCTATGTGGCAAGATTGGTTATATCTTGTTGCATGGGAAGTATATGGGTATATATCCCTAACCCACAACCCTATTTGTTTTTTTAAATAATTTTCTCATGTATGCTTAAATTTAATCTTTAAAAACTATTTTTCCTTGAATATATTTAATATGAAGGTTATGCAAAGCTTTTCCTTTTCTAATTTGAGCTTTAAATTAGAATTTTAAATTTTTTTTTATCAGGATGGCAAATCATATTTATATTTTTTCATACAATGTGGTATGGCAAGGAGATATATATATTTTTTAATTTTAATTTTCACTGTATTTATATGTGTGAATAAATTATGTATAATTTTTTTTTAAAGAATTATAAAATATTATGTTTATAAAAAGTGTAAAATTTTTATTACATTTATATTATTAAAAAAAATCTCAAAAATAAAAATAAGATTTTAAGTAATTTGCTATTAAAAAAATCCAATAAATTTATTTACCAAACATTAATTCAAAGGTTTGATTCTAATAATAATAATAATAATAATACCACTCCTTCAACAAATTGTTCAAATTCCATAGTGACATGTCTACTCCTTGTGCTATCATCAATATTATCAATTGTGTATTATTCATATCATAATCATTATGCTTAGAAATAAATTAATCCTTCTAATCCAGATGACCATGATATAATCACCCCTTAAGCACTATGACCTTGTACCCAGTGCACCCCCTAGCCCTTATGACCCTTAACACAAGCATCTTTTGACATGCTATGATCCCTAAACAGAGAACCCCCTTAACACAACAAGACTCTTGACCATTATCATATCATATATAATATTTCTCATAATCCTACGATTTCTAATACAATCACCCCTAGCCACTATGGCACTAGTACACCCCTCAACCCTTATCATCCCTGACACAATAACCCCTTAGCACACTATCACATTGAACACACTCACCCCCAAATAAACTAACCCCCTAACATAATCACTCCCAAACACATTGTGAACTCAAATAGACTAGTCCCTTAATACACTATGACCTCGAACACTCTAACTCCTTGATATACATTGATCCTTAACCCCTATGACCCCCCATGTAGTCACTACATAACACCTTATTTACCTTGAACCATGGTCTCCTGTCAACATTGGTCCACTTCCACAACTAGCTACCTACACTTGAAACGCTAACTAGCCCACTAACCACCTAATCCATTATAAACCTCGACCCACTAATCTTATTAACTCACTTAACATTGAACATAATTAACCATATCAACCATMGTTTATAATGGTTGAACATTGTTGAAATGGGTTGACCACATGGAAATATAAACTATATCCACCATTTTCACCCTTTTAATCACATTGCCATAATATCCCCTATCCCACTCACCCACTTTTGTTGAGCCCTCCTATCCAGTGAGTCATTAACGACATACACCGATAACCCCAAAACCCATAAATCTCCTAACTTAGTAACCAATAACCAATAACCCATCAACCCTCCACCATCATTGATCATACTAACCACCATTTCCCATTGGCGATCATTGTTATCCATGGTTAACTAGTGTTGACCTTGTTGACCATGGTGGGCCATATCATTCATGGTTGACATCTGTTCACCATAGTTGATCTAGTATCCCACACACCCATAACCCCCCCCAATCAATATTGATCTATGTTTGGCTTATGCCAACTGTCAAGCCATGCATTGGTAGAAAAAGTAACTCCGCTAATGTGTATTGCATTGATATGAGAGGTACATAAATACAATCTAAGTGACCATTTGTCTTCTCAAACATAATACTCTTCCTATCACCTCCATTTGTCTTCTCAAACATAATACTCTTCCTATCACCTAGGATTCTTCATATTTACATTATTATTATAGTAGTACAATTCCAAGGATTACGTGTCTAACATCCCCCCCCTTAATCCAAAGGGGTGTGTGTGAGTCCAAGCATCATTCTGAAGTTTTCAAAATTTTATCTTCCAAGTGCTTTGGTGAATATGTCTGCAATTTTCTCATTTGTGGAACCATGTCTCAAGTGAATAGTTTTGGCCTCTACATGATATCGAATCAGGTGATACTTTGTGTTGATGTACTTAGTTTGATCATGGAATCCACGATTCTTGGCCAACTTGATTGCAAAAGTATTGTCAACTAGAAGAGAAGTAGAATTCACTTGTTTCTCTTTCAAATCTTCAAGTATTTTCTCAAGCCACATAATCTCCTTCATTGTTTTTGCATCTGCCACATATTCTGCCTTTGTTGTGGAATATGCTAAAACTGACTATTTGTGTGATCTCCAAGAGACAACTGCTTATCCAAGACTCATGAAATAACACGAAGTGGATACTCTATTTTCCTTATCCCCAACAAAGTATGAATCAAAATATCCAATCAGGTTGAAGTCATCCATCTTAGAGTACCCGAGTCCAAAATCTTGAGTTCCTTTCAAGTATTTTAGAACTCTTTTTGCAACAAACCAATTTCCTTCACAAGGATTTTTCATGAACCTGGAAAGAATCCCAACAACAAATGAAATGTCTAGTCTGGTGGTGGTAAGATAGATAAGACTTCCCACAAGTTGTCTATACTTGGTTGCATCCTCAAATTTAATTCCTTTTTTTGATGTGAGTTTCAAATTCTGTTCAATTGGAGTAGAAACAAGATTGCACTAAGCCATGCCAAAATTGTTCAACAGTTCTCCAATGTACTTCTTCTGGGAGATGAATATTTACCTTGGATTTTGAATCACCTCAATGCCAAAATAGTAGTGAAGACATCCCACATTTGTCATCTTGAAGCCTTTCTTCAACTCTTTCTTTATGGATACAATGTAGCTCTCATTGTTCCCTGTTATCAACATATCATCTACATATACTACAAGATATATAACAATTTTTCTAACTTTCTTGACAAACAAAGCTACATCATCAAGATTGAAATGCTTGAAATTCAATTTGAGAAGATGCTTAGTTAAATTTTCATACCATTCTCCAATGCTTGTTTCAAGCCATATAAGGATTTGATGAGATTGAATACCTTATGTTCTTTTCCCTGCAAAACAAAGCCTAATGGTTGATACATGAAAACATTATGTTTCAAGTCTCCATTCAAGAAATCAATCTTCACATCCATTTGATGATTTTTCCATCCATTATGTGTTGCCATGGAATATAGAGTATGGATGGTATCCCATTTTGTTGTGGGGACAAAAGTATCCTCATAATCAACACATTCTTTCTGTGCAAATCCTTTTTCCATGAGCCTTGCTTTGTGCTTTTCAAGTGATCCATTTGATGGTACTTGTTCTTGAATACCCACTTATATCTGATTGGTTTGGTTCCAAATGGAGGGTCCACCAACTTCCATGTCCCATTTTTGATGAGAGCATCATATTCCTTCTACATGACTTCTTTCCATTCATCATGAGAAGTGGCTTCTTCAAAGGAATTTGGTTCAAGTCTAGTAGATAAATTCAACTCACAATCATATGAAACATCCATGTCATCTACATCACCTGAGTTTGAATTATCTTCATTACCTCCATCTTGTCTTGAGGAAATTTTGGTTCCTATCTTTCCTACCTAATTAGGATGAACACTTTCAAGAGTTTTTGTGAGCCATTTTGGTGGAAGTTTCTAAAATGGTCCAGGTTGCTTAGTTGAATGAGATGGTACTGAGTTCTCATCAAGCCTCAACTTTTCAATCCTCTCGATCACATCATCCAAATGAAATTCAAGTTCTGATGAAGTGATATGAACTTCTTCATGGTGGATGATGGTTCTTCAAAAGGAGATTATAGAGATTGACCCAAGATAGGGATCCCCACTTCAAGATGTGGAATCTCATCATCAAATTCATGATACGTATTTACACGAGTGAATCTATCCAGATGATCAAGTTGTCTCTCAAAAAAATTGTTTTTCTTGGAGGATTCAAGAAAAATTACATCTCTGGAAAGGATGAATTTCTTGTTTGTATCATTCTAAAGACRATATCCCTTGGTGGTATTTGAGTACCCCAAGAAGATGCACTTCCAACTCCTTGCATCAAGCTTGCTTCTTTTTGTTAGGCAGTTAGCTTAGGTTGATGGAAAATTGGTATGGATTGTTGGTTGTCATTGATGTCAACCATTGGAGAGTGATATTGTAGATTGATGTCAACCCTTAGTGATTGATGTCAACCGTTGGAGAAAGTCCGGTAGGGAATTCTGATAGCACAAAGGTTTGGGTAATGGACCCAAGTTTGTTTGATGTATAATGGCATGAGTTTTAATATATTTGCAGGTAAGAATATTCTATATGGATAGTACATGTCATGCCATTTCTAGTGGTATGTGGAACTTCACATAAATCCTCACGGCTAGAGAGTTATGGCTATGTGATGTTGGAGAACCCTCATGAGTCATCTAGAAGCCCCAAAAGGTCAAAGTAGTCAAAGTGGTTTAAGATATTTTAGAAGGTAAATAATAAAGTGAAGTGATGAGCGTACTATAAGTCAAAGTGAATACAAAAGAAAATATTTAAATAATAAAGTTAATGGAGAAATTACTAAGTTGACAAGTGGTTAGAAGTGGGTTAACCCTAAAATAAAGAAAGTGGGTTAAGATGGTTAAAATGTAACCCCTTGAGGAAGCTACATGAAAGTATAAATAAGAGGCAAGACTCTCTCATTTTAATCACACTTGAGAATATTGAATATCTACAAGTGACTGAGGTAACCAAAGGATATCTAAGCTGAATTTTAGAGGGAAGGTGATGTAAAGAAGGCTGAAATTCAAGGGAGGATAAATTCTTTTGATGATGCTTTATAAGGTATGTTATTTACAGGTCATCTTACCATTTTCGCAATAATTGTTTTTCTAGAATGATTCAGACCGTGAAATTGGGAGGCTGTTGAGGAAACATATCCAAGTAGTTGTGGTAAAAATTTCATCTTGTGGGTCGTTGCATTTTTAGATTTACACTCCGTGGAAAATAGGGTTTGTGGCTAGTCCTGAAACTAGTCTAAAATAGGTGTTTTGGGTAAAAACGTCATAACTTCTTCATAACAGATCCAAATTCAGTAAGACCAAATGTGTCGGTTATATTACAATCTTTAGTATTTTGTGTACAATTTTCATATCCATACAACAAATATTCCATGCAGAGCACACTCTATAATTCCGTTGTCTAGAATAAGCCAGAATTCAACAAGGTATGCAATTTTTATTATAACTCCTTTTCTGAGAGGTTCCAAGTAGTGAAACCTGGATGAATTGCATAAAACACACCGAAGAACATTATGTACTATTTTCATATCTTTATTCATTATAGGTACATAGTTATGTTTATTTCAAGTTAGGGTTGTTGACTAATCCAAAACTAGTCATGTCAGACTGAAGTAAAGTTTGATGAAAATGATAGTCTCTTGTTGTTAAAGTTAAGGAAGGTTTGCAGGTATGTGATCATATACACTAGGTCTATTATAAAGTTACAAATCAGATTTGGATGATGAAACTGATGAGGGATTTTGGTTGAGGTACATGTTGGGTACATGGTTGAGACAAGTAGTTGATGAGTTGACACATACATGGGGTGTATATTTGATGATGTTGGTACATCTTGATGAGTCATAGTTGATGAGTAGTTGATACATGATTGGTACATGGTTGGAGGAACTTGTTAGTATTATTGTTGACACATGGTTTATGGACGATGTAGCATACTTGTATTGGTATATTATTAGAATCACATATTGATCTTGGTGATGATTATAAGTTGTTGTGTTATGCTTGGTTGATGCACATCTTCGAGAGTTGTCTTAGTGATTGATCTTGATGAGTGGATCTGATTTGGTTGATAATATTAATGAGACAGGTTGTTGTGATAGGTTGCTTGGACAGATTGTTGTGACAGGTTTAGTGCATGGTTGATGCACTCATTAATGGTACATGTTGAGGTACAGGTTGGTGCATGGTTGATGCACTTGTTTATGGTACAGGTTGGTGCATGGTTGATGCACTTGTTTATGGTACAAGTTTATTACAGGTTGAGGTACAGGTTGATGCATGGTTCATGTTTTTGGTACAGGTTGTTTGGTGTAGGTTGATTGGTACACGTTTATAGCAGTATATCTCACAGATAGTGTGACAAGGGTTCCATCATTCTACTTATACGTCAAGACAGTTGTACGGGGAAAGGACAGGTGGTTGTTGCCGGAGAACATAGGGGGTTGTAGCCTCCTTTTGGTTGTAGCCAGATAATTGGGGAGTTGGAGCTTCCCTCAAGTTTTAGCTTGAGAANGATTGGTACACGTTTATAGTAGTATATCTCACAGATAGTGTGACAAAGGTTCCATCATTCTACTTATACGTCAAGACAGTTGTACGGGGAAAGGACAGGTGGTTGTTGCCGGAGAACATAGGGGGTTGTAGCCTCCTTTTGGTTGTAGCCAGATAATTGGGGAGTTGGAGCTTCCCTCAAGTTTTAGCTTGAGAAACTAGGGGGTTGGAGACTCCTTCTAGTTGCAGCTGGAAAACAAAGGAAGTTGGTGCTTCCAATGAATGTAATTATTAAAGACATATAAGAAAAATCATTCTGTGGTTTTCTCTTGCTTTGGGTTTCCATGTAAAAAACTGGTGTACTATGTATGTGTGTGATTTCTTATTTGTTCATTGTTTATTTACTCTACAACTATTGGATGATAGTGCTACATTGATACAACACTTGCATTTTATGGTGAAAAATGATTAAATTTATCTATTACTGATTCACCCCCCCTCTCAGTAATCCAACAATTGGAATCAGAGCCGATTCCTTCAAGAAACAATTTAACCAATGGAAGGAGATCATGGATTATTATGAGAATGGAGTACCAATGTTTAATAGTCAGAATCGTTTTAAGTATGAGATGTGGAGCATAAGGACAAAATTATTTTTACAGGCACAGGGACATTATATTTGGCTATCAGTTGTTACAAGATAGGATAGTTCAAAAAAGGAAAAGACATCAGCCAAGAAGGAATTGAAGAAGAATAACAAAATAACAATGGATTTCATTTGGGAAGGATTACCTAATCTGCTAAGAAAAAATATTGGTAATGTTCATCAACCAAAGAACTTTGGGATAAGTTACATGACATATATTCTTCACTCATCACCGATTAAAAAAATGCCAAAGAAGATGCAAATACAAATCAAGAAGAATTATGTTCACCATGTCAAACAGATTCAGAAGATGAAGAGTACATAATCACCAGAGGTATGTTGTTTTTCTTTAATTGTGAAAAACATGGACATCTTGAAATATAATGCCATGAAGGAAATGAGACATAAAAACTAATTGAAAGGGAAGACAATTATGAAGAAGAATTGATTAGTGCTTTAGATGAACTAAGAGAAGAAAACAAGTCACTCAAGAAAGAATTGATGAAACAAAAGGAAAGTGTTCACATTTTTGAAGAACCCCAACAGGTCATCGAGAACTTAAGAAATCAGCTACAAGAAGCCATAAAGATCGAAGAAAATATTGAATATCAAGAGCAGTATTTGGAAGACAACATAGAAGCACATAATGAAGAAGCATAAATGAGAGAGAAGATATTGACATATCATCTTAAGGAAATAGCCAACTATCTAAACCAACTTGAGGCAAAGTTTGGTCAAGAAGAGAAAGGACTTGAATAAGAAATAATCACATTAAAAATTCAGCTTGAAGAAGCGAAAAGAACAGAAGAAGTCATGAAGTCTCAGATAATGAAGAAAGAAGAAGAGGTTGAGAAGCTTGAACAAGAAGTTGTCACATTGAGAAGTAAAATTGTCAATCTCAACAAGAACGTTTAAGAGACAAAAACATCCACATCAACTATAGAGAATGAAGAGAAGCACTCTAGGTTGCTAGAAAAGAAGAATGAAGAAAATAAAAAGAGTTATGCAGAAGTACTCAAAGGAAGGAATCATGGTCAACCAGAATTTAAGAAAACTATTGAAGATACATCTTTAAGAAGACCATCCATGTTCAAGCCGCAACAAAGATTCAATCATGATCATGATCAGTCAAGGCAAAAATTCAGAAGGACTACGCCACAAAGAAGATCATTCACTCGCATGTATGAAAAATTATTTTATGGTCATTGTTTTTATTGTACTAACTTTGGACATAAGGTTGCAGATTGTAGGGATTATAAAAGAAATGTTCAAGAAAGAAATGCCTATGTGGCCCCACATAACATTGAATGTTACAAATGTCATAACTATGGACAGATAACTAGTGATTGTAGAAGCATGATCGATAATTCCATGAAAGAGAACATGGATATAATATATAAGAAAGTGTGGATAAAAAAACACGAAGAACAGGTGAACAAAGACCAAGTCCCAAAGATTGCAAGATTGGCAATAAAATGAGGTGAAGAAAATTCTACAGGGAAAAAAAAAGATGTCAGATACAGAAAGGTTTGGAAAATAACTTAAAGAAAAGAAAGACAAGTAAATAAGGAACATGTTTAAGAGATTGTACTTTCAAACATTGTAGTGAAAGATGAATCCACAGACAAAAAGAAAGAAGTCCGAGCTCAAAGAGATGATGAATCTACCGATGAAGATGATGATGAATCTACCAATGAAGATGATGATGAATACACATCAGAGCAGGAATTGTTTTGAGCCATCCGACTTAGAGACTCCCAGGTAATATGAATATTAGACATAGGGATTCTATGCGATAGCTGTGATAGACCAAATAACCATCATTTGAGAAACTTGCAGAGTTTGAGAAGACAGATCTAGAGCAATCAATTAGTAGAAGTACAGTTTGATAGATTAATCA
>JASDQU010754627.1:0-10963 GCA_032191745.1 Picea mariana
TGGTGGATCAATGATATTGATGGCTAAAGCCTCTTCTCTTAGCTCCTTTTTGATGACCCTAACGTATTGTAGGAATCATAATACCTTCTTGATCTTGTTAGAGGTCTCTTCATGGTCATCTTGAATTTGTTGGTTGGTTGATTTCATCTGCTCATTTTCCTTTTTGATATATCTATCCAAGAGTTGATATTCCTTTACTTCCTGTTGGAGTTCCTAATTTTGTTTTTGTAATTCCCCAATCCTTTTCTTCATTTGTTCTTTTGTCAAGTTCTTTGTTGATTCTACGATTGCTGGCTGGGTGCACTCCCTTTCCTCGACTTCCTCCCTCATCCCACATAAAGTAATAGTGGCTTGCTCTTCGATCAGACTAGGGATGTCATCTTGGATTGGTAAATCCTTATAAGGGGAGGTAAGGTTGATTGGATCTTCCTGTGTATGAAGACTAACTATTGTTTTTCCCTTCTTTTCCATGCTCCTCATAGTTCTTTTACAAGGAGGTACTGGATCAGGGATGCTCGCAGGCTTCCTTTTCTTCCTTTCTAATTGTGAAATGGTGACAGGGGGTTGTGCCATAGACTGTTTACTTATAGTTTCTGAGCTATGCTTTCTTTTCTTCATCATTTTCTGATGGTCCTCTTTCTCAATTTCCACCATTGAAGTTTCCTCTACTACTTTGTTTTTACCTTTTGATTCAGAGATTTTAGAAGTCTTGTTGACTGTGGAAGAGGACCCTGCCTTTTCATGTTGGCTCACTACCCTAGATGATGGTGGCGTTGTCTTATACTTCTTGCTCTTTTTCTCTTGGGATTCCTTACTTTTCTTTGGACCATGCTAGGTTTCCTCCACAGATTTGTTTCCTGTGGGAAGGTGTTGTGTGATAAGGGTTTTCCAACTAATCCTTTGTTTCCTAAGCTCATGCAAAACTAGCATTTTAATGAAACCTTGATGGTAGATGCTAGTCTTTTCTATTTTGGAGATGGATTTAACACCTCTTACCATTTTATTCAACCTCATCCATAGAAAATATGAAAAATCGATTTCAGGGCCTCCTTCAAAATGAAATAGGAGCCTAAGATGATAAATGAAAGTCACGTCATACTTGCCTTCACAGGTGACAAATCGTTGAAGACTAGTAATCATTGGATGGTATTCTTCTTTGATGTACCTCCTAGGGATTCCCTTCTTCCAGTAAGGGCGTTGATGATCTTCCTTCAATAATTGCTGGCACATCTCTTTGTTAATTCTTACACCTTTGAAGTATTTAGCTCCTCTGCTAGGCAGTCCCGTAACCTCCCTTACAGTTGCTTCATTAATTATCAGTTTTAGATTGCCTATACGTTCCGTCTCTCCATCATAACCTTGTATAAATTCTTGAGATATCTTCTCGTTCTAGCCTGTAAATTTTTCCAGAAATGGTATCCACCCCAATCTAACATATTTTTCTTGACATAATTGGTATTCCTTGGTTTCCCTATAAATTTGGAAAACCGGTTCGTGTCTAGTAATGACCATCGTTATAAGTTGAGAAAAGGATTGGGTTATAGCACAAGGGTTTAGTTAATTGATGAAGGGTTTGGTACCGGAAAGGAGAAGGCTCGAAACTAGAGAAAATCTCACGACAAGGGGAAATATGGTGATGGTGTTGCGAATGGTAAGTTTAAGTGAGTGTGCTTGCAAGGAAAAATTATGACCAAATGAGGCTTATCTAGATGGCTTCGCCACCAGATAAGCCATTTCATATTTACCCGTTACTGTAATGATGAGGATAAGACATTGTGTATTAGGGCATCATTTTAGAATAGGTGATTGGACTTTCGTGGGGTGAAATTAATGTTGGATCGTGGTTCATGATATACGATGGGTTCATGAATTGTTTAAGGATGCAATATATTCGTGGATTATCATTGCCATGCATGCTTCATATTTTGATATAATTTTTTTCTTTAACCATGTTCAAGAGCTATGAGAGGATTAATTAGGTTTAGGCATATAGGTATGAGGGATAGGCGCATGGGTTTAATACTAAAGTCGTAATATCTAGTATAGCTTTTCATATTTATTGTAGTTTTATGAGCATAGGAAAATAAATACCATTTTACCTTTTCTTTCACCTTTGTATGATCGATGCCCATAGTATGTGTGACTGCTTGTAAATTGTCAGGATTCATCCTTTTAGACTGAAGCTTCTTGAAAACTTGGTATGGGAATGTCTTGCACTTCTATTATTCTGTGCTTATCTTCTTTGTATTTGGTTCTGCAGGTGGATTATATGAGTCTAGAAAAGAGTTATGAAGGGGCTCTTTGACCTTCCCCCATGCCAAAGATGTTGTATCTTTGTAGGAAAGAAGATTCAATCAATTTATATCATAATGGAGAAAGATGATAAGAGAAAAATAAACCAATCAAATTTTAGAAGCACATCTTATCACTTATCATATGATCTCATGCCAGAAAAAAATTGAAATTGCCCTGCTTTTAATGGATTATTGACAGAGGTAGCATTCAACAGTGAAACAGGGGAATACATATATGTTTGCATCTCATGCCAAAAAATGAAATAGCCCTTCTTTTAATGGAGTATTGACAGAGGTAGCATTCAACAGTGAAATAGGGGAATATATATATGTTTTCCAAAAGAACAGATCCCACCTAACTTGCTTCAAAGATTTACTATCATTGGTTGTTGTAGATAAATTTCACAATATAATTAGATTAGACTCCCTAGCTAGGGCTCCACTCTTAAGAAGTTTCCTTCTTAGATAGTGTAGGCTTTAGATGTCAGACCAGTAGGTTGACTTAGGGTGATTCTAAAATGGAAATTTTCTTGGAGAATTATATTGTTGATTCATCTGGAATTTTGTATCTCATGAAGGCCAATAATGACCTTTACTCTTTTTGTTTTAGATGGCAAAAAGTGGATTTTTCAATTAGACAAGTATATATGAGACATTTTTCAACCAGAACCCACTGCCAGCAAGCCTGTTCAGTACTGTGGTGGGGTAGTTGTGATAATTAGTGAGAGGTGCCTTCCCCAGGCAGAATGCCCCATTGTCAACAGGCCTGTTTAGTACCCTGATGGGTTTGCCTAGTCATACCACAGACCAGTACTCGCTTCCAGCAGATCTGTTAAGTATCCCGGTGGGTTAGTCTCTTAAGCCCTTTTTCCATCAGAGGCTTCTTGTCCATAGTCACCTATTTTGGTTTGTATTAAAGAGTGCTTTGCACAGTGATAGGGGAGGCTCGTCTGAAAACCTTTTTACAGGGTGGGATGGTATTGGGTTGGAAGGCATATACTCTTCTTTTGTATGTATTTTAAAGATTTGTCTGAAGGAAAAATAAACTTTTATGCACATTATTTCTTTAGAGTGATCCATATGTATAATTTTGTCTGCAGTTATCCATAAGAGAATGACCTAAAGTTTCCTTGGGGTACTGGTACATCCTCTGCCATAAAAGTTTTGGTAGTGTTCCCATGGTAGAGAGTGTTCATATACTCATATGTTACTCTTTAATAAGATAATCCAATGAATACTATTGAAGTCTGGTTAGGGTGAGATAATTTCTTATAGGCTAATATATTTTTTTCTTTAAATCATGATGAAATACTGGGTAAAGGCAACTTCTAGTCTTTAAAGTGGATTATGGTTCTTTGAACAATCATAGGTAAAGATTGTGTCGCTCTTTTTTTTTTTTTTTTAAGCAACAGAACCAAAAGAAATTAAAATACTTCTCAGCAACATAACCAAAAGAAATTAAAATACTTCTTAGCAACAGAACCAAAAGAAATTAAAATACTTCCCTTTAGTTGTCAATAGAAGGGCTGCCATTTGAGAGTGATTTTTTCTTCGTGGTTCCATATTAAGTGGTTTTTGCATGGATTCATACTTCAGATTAATTGACATAAGATTTTGAAATATTCTTTGTCAATATGTCTTGATAGTACTGTAGAAGGACAGACTCTGCTACCAGATTGGTATTGGACTGGTACTGGACCAGAACAAGATTTCTGGTACCGAAACAGAATAGAATATTGTTGATGCCTACAACTAATGTTTAGCAAGTTCATGAAGGATCAAATAGATTATAAAAATTTGCTTACAAAATAAAAGAAAATTTGCGAAAGTAAAACAAAAGGAGGTAAGAGTCTTTTGTTACCTTCAACTTATTAACAAAATTCAATCCACACCTATGTACAAAAATTTTCAAATAATCCAATCAATCAATGTGGGTCAGTAGGAGGATCTCCTTCCTTACTGATCATATTCATGTTTGAATTTTGTAGTATACGAGTCAGGAATTCTTCTTTTGACAAAGGTTTGTTGTAAACTTGCAACCAATGACCATTCACAAGTAGTGGTGTCTGTTGTTCATCAATTGTATTTATCCTGATTGAACCATTATCATAGATAGTGTCAATTTTGTAAGGTCCCATCCAACGGGTGGTTAAATTACCTTTGAAATTATTGAATCTGCTGTCATACAATAGGGCCCAATCTCCTTGTTGAAAGTTTTTCTTTTTGAGATACTTGTCATGCCATTTTGTTCTCTGTTCTTGAATGAGGGTAGTCCTTTGAAGTGCTTCCTACCTGGTTTCATCCAACTCATTAAGTTGCAAGAGTCTTTATTGTTGGGCTTCATCCAAGTTCGTGCCAACTTTTACTACAGTCCTGAAGGTTTTGATCTGAAATTCTATGGGGAGAAGCACCTGCTTCCCATACACTAACTCATAGGGTGTATGTCCTGTTGTATTCCTCCAGGTGATTCTATAAGCCCATAATGATTCTAATAATCTGTCAACCCAATCCTTATGGTGCAGCTGTACTGTTTTGGTAAGAATGGAATCAATAACTTTGTTGGTGGATTCTACTTGTCCATTTTCTTGTGGATGATAGGGTGTAGATTTATCGTGTTTGATTTGGTATTGTTTTGTAACAACTTTGACTAGATGAGAGGTAAATTGAGTTCCCTGATCAGTCACAATTTCTCGCGGTACAACCAAATCTAGTAAAGATATCATTAAAAAGGAAATCTAGCACTGATTGTTCACTTGCAGCCGGTAAAGCCTTTGCTTCAACCCATTTAGTCACATAGTTAGTGCATACAAGTATATAATTTTTCTTTTTAGATGCAGGGTTAATGGGCCCTACAAAATCTAATTCCCATTTCTTGAATGGTTCAATGACTACTTGGGCTTGAAGTGGCATTTGGTCTCATGCAGTAGGCTTACCCATTCGTTGACATTCATCACAATTGGATACATAGGTTTTAGCATCTCTGAAAATATGAGGCCAATAGTAACCTGATTGCAAAACTTTGTAAGCAACCCTTTTATCTGCGAAGTGTCCTCCACAAGGGCCATCATGGCAGGCTTGTAAAATATCCTGAATTTCATCTTCCCTTACACATCTCCTGATCACCAAATCTGGTCCTGTTTTGTAGAGGAAATCATCGTGCCACATGCAATTTGCACTTAGTTAAATTACTTTCTGTTTTTCTCTAGGAGACAATTTCTGAGGCATCTTACCTGTCACAAGATAGTTAGTGACATCTGCATACCACAGAGTGAATGTAGAAATAGCAAATAAATTTTCATCAGGAAAGGTATCTTCTACTCATGCATTATCTCCCGGATGAATCATTCTAGATAAGAAATCAGCCACAAGATTATCTTTGTTCAGAAAGTGTCAGAAGAACCACAGTGCTTTTGAGAGCTTGTCGACGTTTCAGATCCACAACAGGATCCATCTTCAGGACAAAAAAGCCTGAGGAAAAATAAGAGAGGAACCCCTAATAAATAATGATGAGGAGGGTGGAAAACTAAGGTCGGCTAAGTGAAACCCTAGATTTGAGGAGATTTTTCAAAAAAGTATTTAATAGTGATTTAGTTAATTAATGGGTTAAGTGGTTTAATTTGATAACCCGACGGTGTTAATATTAAATTCTAGGTTAAATCTAGGGTTAATTTGATGAGGTAATATTAATATTATTAGTGGTTTAATTTGAAAACCATATGGTGTTATTATTAATGTTAATTTTATGTTAATTATAGGTTAAATTTAGGGTTGATTTAATGAGGTGGCATTAGTATTATTATTGTTATATTAGTGGTTGGCTAAGTGAAACCTAGGTTTGAGGAGGATTTTCAAAAAAAGTATTTAAAAGTGATTTAGTCAATTAATGAATTAGGTGGTTTAAAATTTTTCAAAATAGGTATTTAATAGTGGTATAGTTAATTAATGGATTAAGTGGTTTAATCCGACGGTGTTAATATTAAATTATAGGTTAAAACTAGGGTTAATTTGATGATAGTGTTAATATTATTGGTGGTTTAAATTGATAACCATATGGTGTTATTATTATTAATATTAGTTTGATGTTAATTATAGGTTAAATTTAGGGTTGATTTAATGAGGTGGCATTAGTATTATTATTGTTATATTAGTGTTCGACTAAGTGAAACCCTAGGTTTGAGGGGATTTTTCAAAAAAGTATTTAAAAATGATTTAGTCAATTAATGAATTAAGTGGTTTTTGAATTTAGGGGTTAATTAATACTATTATTGTTATAATAGTGGTATAATATTATTAATATTAGTTTTATGTTAATTATAGGTTAAATTTAGGGTTAATTTAATGAGGTGGCGTTAATATTATTCTTGTTATATTGGTGGTAGAAGACTATAAGAAAGTAATTTTTCTTCGGTCATATCTGCATGCAAAGTCTGAACTCTATTTTGTAGTCCATAGGGAGATTTCCCTCACAATAGAATTGGCGACCGTACTGGGGAGACTCTCTAGGGTTCCTGGAATTTTATTTAGTTTTTGGGTAGTTTTAAAGACTAGTTTTTCTTGTCTATTTTTTCTTTTTAGTTTCTGTAAGGTCTGAGCTAGCAGAGAGTCTGGTTTTCCATACCAGCTTTCTCTGATTTGCTTGACTGTGTTTGTCAGGACCCACAGAGGTACACGCGGCCTGCATAATGTCTACACGCATGTACCCACGCCCTACTCTCTTACAGCCCACATGCGAATGCTAGCTGAAGAAGTAGCAGTAGTGTGTAGAGTTCAGAGAACTTCGGGGGCAGTCAGCCTCTTCCCTGTCAGAATCACACATTCTCAGGGGGTTTTCTGGAATTCTATCTGAGTCTTGGTTGTGTACAGTCCTATCTCAGATTGTTTTTGCTTTATCATTTTTCCTTACATTATTTGTTTTTCTGTTAAAAAGAGTGTCCAAGCCTTTCAAGTGATCCTGGTTATCAATATCAGTGGTCTCTTCCTAGTTTGGTCTGTTTGTTTTCATTTTTTCTCAGAGTTCATATATACACGTGGCCTATACAAAGTCAACCTGCATGTACACACCCTCTGTATCTATCCAGCGCGTGTTCGCACGCGTGCTGTTAGATTAACAATCGCATGGTTGTACAGGATACTTTTTGTTGAGGGTAAGGCAATCATCCTTTCCCTTGATAAGAATTATTCCTCTTAGGTGTTTGAATCTTTGTCTGAACAGTCAATAGCTTAGGATTGATCTTACCCTTAGCTTTCTTTTTCTCATTTAAAAAAAAAGTTGTCATAAAAATAAAATAATTTTTAAGGTTTTTAGACAAGTGTGAGAGTCATTTTTTAAAAATTTCTAGTGTGTGATTTTTGACCTGATTCTTTGCGATCTATGATTAGGCCAGAATTGTTTTTCTTGGTTTTTGCTTGTTGTTATTTTTCCTTTTTTCTTTATCAAGCATTAAAAAAAAAAAAAAAATCTCTTTTCATTTTCTTATTTGGTTGAATAGTGTATTTTTGCATTATTAGCTAGGGAAAACTCATTTATTTCATAAGTTTTTGCAGTGTACTTAGATCATAAGTAGCTTTTAGTCAAGTGAAATTTCTTTTGAGTTTGCTGTCCAAAATCTTAGAAAATAAAAAATATTTATTTTGAAAAGTTGTTGAAATTTTGCATTAAGTAAAAGTTTTGTTTCCATATTTTTTATTCATTTTTCTCTTTTGTCTTTTACACATCATCAGTTTCACTTTCATACCCCTTGATGTAAGATAAATCCATAAAATTAACGCTAAATTTAAAATCTACTAGACTTTTATGTTTGTAGGGTTCACCAACTAGTTCAGGATTAGGGCCTTGGAATAGGTTGGAGAGGAAACTCTTCAAGGTCATTTAAAATAAAACATTGGAGTTTGAGTTAGGGAGTGTCTAATTCCAGTGTCGTGAAAGTTATCCGGGACCCCCCTCTAACACAGGGGATAAACACGAGATCGCGTGCGGAAAGGTAGTGGAGATAACTCCTCCAAAACTGGACCAATTGTAGTGGAGAACACATATAGAGGGCTTGTTTTTGGATTCCGTCATTTGCATTTTCCACGGGGCTTCATGGGTATCAAATCCATTCAAGGTCCTCAGTTGTCTTCCAAACCATTTTCTCTCGATACCCTTGATAGGTTTCGGGCTCGATACCTTGCTCATTGTGGTCTACCCGACTTTCGACTGTACCCACCTGGTCACTGTTCGCGCGCTGGCAACCTAGTTGCCAATCTTTTTTAGGGACATACATAGGTGATTTCTGGGGTATACCATGGTACCTAGGACAGACATCGGGCCATGCTTTGTAGAGTATACCCAGAGGGTGCTTCTATGTTTGAGTTTCACTTGCACTGGTAAGTTGCTCTAGTGTTGGTTGTTGTAACTGTTCTTCCAATTAATTTAGTGTTTTCCTGTCTTATCTTCTAGGGATTCTTTTTTAGTGTGTGTTACTTTTGAACCTTTAGAATACCTTAGAGTGTCTTGGATATTCTCACACAATGGAGGATCTCGAGCTTCGTTGGTCATGAAGGCTTCTTGGCCTACCGCTAGTTACACTGGAGCCACCCCTGCCACCATTAAGGCGAAAGCTAGACCAACAAGGGTCTTTTGAAGTGACCAGGTTACAAGCCATTGTGCCTAACCAACCCCCAGAGGAATCAACCATTTTGGACCTTGAAGCAACCACTCTTGGCCTGGTTGAAACCCCAACCACTGATTTCTTGGCACCTTTCGTTGTACCAATTCAATTTTACGAGCACCAGATAGTGTTGCACATAGCAATGGAAACAAATGTTGTTACCCCTTCTAGGAATTTTTCAATTCCCACCACGGTTGTCACCACAGGAGAGCTTTCATCTCCTAACCCATCGTTTTCAGTTCGAGCCACCATGGTCTTGACCACAACTACTTCATATAGTGGTCCAATCCCATCTTTGGCGGCATCCACAACCCCTTTCACACCAAGTGCGACAGGCCCTTTGTTCTCATATGGGATGCCTAGTTCGGGTACAAGTCCTGTTCTTTCTTACTCCACTTTATAGAATTTAGGTCTGGGGGTAGGGAGCTCTAGTGCTCCTCTGCAAGGTCACATGGGGGGAACTCCTGCTCCTTTCAATGTTTTCCCTTACAGAGGAGGTCATATCCCTCCTTCGTCCCCTTCATTTAGCGGCTTGCATCAGCAATCCACAGGGCAACCTACACACAATAGTTTATTTGGAGCAGGGAGTCAAGGACCACCTTCGCATAGTATGTCGGTAGGTTTGAAACTGTTTTCTTTGAACATAACGTTTGGTAACAACGCCTTCTCGTCAGCTGCTTTCCTGATTGGGGGAAATCCCATTTTTGGACAATCGACTCCTATGCAGGGTACTATTCATGCACAGGGGGAAAACCTAGGAACTTCTTTCACTTCAAGGCCTTGGAATTCTTGGCAGGGCTCCGTTCCCTCATCTAGAATGTCAATCTGGGGCAATTCTTTCCACAATCAATGGAACCTCAGACAAAATACTATGCCTATCCCCATGGGACTGACATGGGGTAATCCTTCCCAAAGTCCTTAAAATATAATGCATTCCCAACAGTCTATGTCCTATTTGAGAAATCAGCCGATGATGTCTCCACATATGCAAAATCCATATGCTAGCTAGGGTTATGGATTCTACTAGAATCCAGGCCAACAACCAAACTTTTTCTGGAAACCTGGTGCCAGTCAAACTCTAGGCCCCTTTTTCCAAGGTTATCACCAACAACCCAAACTACCTTTCTTGATGACTTTACACTTGCCAGATTTGACAAGGTTGTTGAATGAACCTATTTGTCATGATCCGCGTTGGCCTCCTATGCCGACGAAGTTGCCTTCAGACATTCCAAAGTTCGAAGCCAAGACTAACGAAGATCCAGGAGATCAAGTGACTACCTTCCATCTTTGGTGCTCATCTAACTCATTGAAAGATGACTCCGTACAGTTGTGATTTTTTCAACGTACCCTTATTGGGAGTGCCGTGAAATGGTACATTGAGCTCGATCACTCAAGATACTCTTCTTTTGGCGATCTGGAAATGGATTTCCTGAACCATTTCTAGTTACCTGTGAGATACGACGCTGGCACAGAGTTTCTCGCTAATTTCGAATAGACAACAACGAACCATATCTCTAATCACATCTAAGAATGGAGATGCCGAAAGAGTTTAATCAAGGTACCAGTCCCACTAGCATTCCTACTTGAGTGGTTCCTTAAGTCTTTGGTCCCATAGTTATCCAAAGACATTGCGACGTCAGGAGTTTTTTCTGAAGAAGACACCATCATGAGGAATCAATAGTTTGAGCTTATCTATTCTCAGTCCAGTTTATTATACAACATCTTACCAGATGTGCCATGTTCAATACTGGATAAAACTAGACAAAGAGCTGGACCACATGCCGATGGTATTGTTGGTTCAACACAAACAAAGCCCGCTGAGCAATTGACGAAGTAGTTGCAACAGTTATCTATACAATACACAGCGGCTAGCCAAACTACTACTTTGGCTTCTCCCCCTACCAAAATGTCGGAAGTACACACAGTGTAGTCGACTAACCCAAAGGCCACCCAGTAGCTTGAAGGGAGGAAAAAACAATGAAAGAAGGGTAAGGGGGATAAAAAACCCAACGATAATTT
>JASDQU010754627.1:13163-28218 GCA_032191745.1 Picea mariana
GACTGTAGGAGGAGGCATCTAAACGCAAGATCTTCTTACATTCAAATGAAAAACACCGGAGAATACAACAATGCAACAATAAATCCTTTGTCATAACATGATTGCAATAATTCGCACGAATCAGTTATTCACGAACTCTCTCAGTATAAGATGAAAATTAGATGGAGTAAGAAAGACTGTTCGTCATAAAACCAGAAATCTCACATACAGATGCATAACCAGAGAACTAGAGTGTTGCTAAAACTTTACAATCAGGAGCTTCACTCTACCATCAATACTTTACAAAATACAAAGACTGAGTTTATATACTCAAAGAAAATTCGCCTAACAGTGGTGTGCTCAGTCACCCAAGGCTTGGTGTCCTTTTAGCCAAATTCAGACAGATATCCTTCGTCAGATGCCATCCTAACTACGCATGGCTCCTGTAAGGGGAGTAACTGAGCCATTAAGAGCCAAGTTAGCGTGTACATACCTCCTATGGATAATCGAGGACTAGGCATGGCCTCTTTGGAAAAAATGGTACATAGGACCCTCTCGAGCAGACTGCTGGCCAGGCTCTCCATATCTTGCACTTAATGCATGAAGAGAGGTTTCAACCACTCTTTCTTACCTTCATTTACTTCAAGCAAAAACCAGGCTTGAGGTCAGATCAAATGGAACCCGGAGAAAGCGATGAACCTTTCGGCGACTGGACTTGACAACCCTGGCCCCTTTTGCACAGCTCTTTCCATTTTCCCATGTGACGATGGGCTGTGACCTTGCATTTACTCTCAAAGGAGCTTTTGGCATTTGTGAATAAGAAGGGGTTGATCCTTGTTTCTTGAAATCGTGATGAGTGAAACACTGAGATGGCTTAATCTAGCACCATGCGTCCCTCTAGATCTGATAGTTCTGAACTCTCTTGACGATGCTGTGGGCTTGGGTCCTGGACACTCTTGGCACCTCGCACATCGGGAAATGACGGAGCTGCTCTTTGCACCTTAAAATTGTGATGGGCGAAATGGCGAGGAACCTAATCACGCGCCAGGTGTCTCCTGTGGATGGACGACCTAGATTGCTCCGTAATACTACAGGCCCAACTTTGGGCACCTTCGACACCTTCAGGGTTTGGGGTTTCGAGATATAGGACAACATGGAACCTTCACCCTTTGAAATCGTGATTGCCAAAACGTCGACGCGACTAGATCTTGCACCATGCGTCCTTTGGATGGACATCTTCTATCCTTCTCTACATATAATATGGGCACGATGCATTTGTGCTAATCTCAGTGCAACTTCGCTAACCGCGATTTTCTGCCAATCGCTAATATGCTCCTATGGATGAATTTGGACCGTTGACGATATAATCTCCCCCGCTCGCTTGCTTGGGAGCCTAAAATGAGATTTTTCGCATTGCGCTTGGGCGCTCCTCATGCGACTCGCTGACCGAAATGCTCTTGTGCCCTAGACAAGAAATGTTAGTAACATTAGGCTCCATGGGGGATAGATTCATCCCTGTGATTCTCTAAGGAATCATTTTGCAGTTTCAGTGCCTTACTGTTGGGCTATGGAGTCAGGCTCAAAACATCCCGCTGCTGAAAATACAATCCGAAAAATAAAAGCAACAAAATAAAAATACATGCTCAAAGGAGCTTATTTATATACAATCCTAAACTAATAAAACACTTTACATGGGGCTAGGTGAAAGCAGATTTCCACCATAGCCATTCAAGCATCTTCCTGGATAGGAGCTCCTTCCTTCTGTCAATGATCATTAGAAGATGGTGTAACTGTGATAGTAGAATGGTTACACTCTTCAACTCCTCCTTACAGGCTGGAGTTGAGATGAAATAGGGCAGATCCAAGGCATAGGGGAAATGCCACTCCATGTACTTTCTGATAGGGTCATAGAATGAGTGGCCAATCCCAGAAAACTGGTGACAAACAACCGCCTGTGCTACATAGTTGTCCACCTGTGGCTGAATATCTCTGATAAGCACAGTTAGGAGGACAACTAACGCAGGCTCACTGATCTTAGGCGGTGGTTGTTTGTTGATTGGCTCCGGATATAACATAAAATGCGTGCTCAACTGTTCCTCTAGTTCATCGTCCTCTTTTCTATGCACTCCCCCATCTTGTAAAAAGAGAACGGTCTCCCGATCCTTCTCTTCAATCCCAAATGTAAATACATCATGGGAAATCTCATGAAGGAAGAAAGAATGATCCTCTTCCACAATGGATTCCTTGTTTAAATCTGAGACAACAGGCTCATTGGGGGAAGATGCTAATGCATCCAAAAAATCTTCAATAATCTCTTCAAAAGAGCTGCTTATATCATCTGTCTTGAAGACTGGAAAATCCTTTTTGCTGCCTTTAGATTCCAATTTTGCACACTGGGGAGTGGGGAATATTGCTTGCACCACTAGTTCACTCAGAGAACAATCCTCTTCCCTGGGAACTTCATCACTCTCATAACCCCCCCCCCCCTGCTGCAGATGAATGAGGAGGAGAAAGGGTAGAGCTCTGACCCAAGTCATCAGGATCATCCTCATAGCCTACGTCTAAAACAACTTCATCCGGTATAGAGTTGTGGTATCCCTCACTACAGTTATGAATAACTAACACAGAGGGATAAAACTCTTGGTAATAGGCGACGAAAGCTACATGAAACTACGAGAGTGAAGAAATGCTAGAAGGGGGTAAAGAATGATACCATTTACGCGCATCCCTTGCTAACGAGAACATGAACATTTTCAATAATACATCCTCATGATGTATCTCCCACTGACGCATGAGTTCATGAAAGTCACTGAGGTGCTGAGCAGGGTCGTCATCTTCACGCTTTCCAAATATGGGAAAATAATCGCCCCATTCATTCGGAGAGGGGACAACATTAGGAAAACCAGGAATAGCAAAAAAATTAAAAAGAGAAAACCTGCGAGCAAGGATTTTCTCCATATCGAACCAGTGGAGTCGCCAATCAATCCTTGAATCATGGAGTCGCTAGGTGAAAGATCCATAGCTTCGAATGTGTTTGGTCCTTGTTCAACATCAAAGGCCAGATCCTAACGTTGTTGTTACCCCAGGAAGCTTCTCAGGCTGAGAAAGAAGCTACTGAAACCTTGTCAAGAAAGATCCTTAGGGTCATCTTTCAAGTGTGCTAACAGTAGCCACAACTAAAATAGTGATGTGGAAAACTTGGAGTCACCACAGTGGAGTCACCAGGTGCATAGTAGCAATATTGAAGGGCTCTGATGTCTGATGCACCTTCAGAATCAGAGGCTCAATGTCATTCTGCCCGGCGAAAATCTTCAACTTTGTCCCCGGCAACGATGCCAGAAATGTTAGCATTAGAAGTCACCCCTAGATTTCAGTAGGAGCAGAGCCCAACGCCCATCAGTTTATTGTCACGTTTTGTTTAATGGGGTGATCGAATGGAAGTTAACTCAAACAATGTGGTTCTAACTCCAAAACTAGGCTAGGTATGCATGGGCAGGTGAGGTCTTTATTAAACTCTAGATAGTGAGTCGTAGTAAGGGTGAGTAGGAGGAAGACTTGTACCAGAGAGATGCAAAGGTCTATCGTAAACATTAGGTTTCTAACAGACTATAGGAGGAGGCATATAAATGCAAGATCTTCTTACATTCTAATGCAAAACACTGGAGAATACAACAATGCAACAATAAATCCTTTATCATAACATGATTGCAATAATTCGCACGAATCAGTCATTCACGAACTCTCTCAGCATAAGATGAAAATTAGATGGAGTAAGAAAGATTGTCTGTCATAAAACCAGAAATCTCACATACAGATGCATAACCAGAGAACTAGAGTGTTGCTAAAACTTTGCAATCAGGAGCTTTGCTCTACCATCGATACTTTACAAAATACAAAGACTGAGTTTATATACTCAGAGAAAATTCACCTAACAGTGGCATGCTCAGTCACCCAAGGCTTGATGTCCTTTCAGCAGAATTCAGAGAGATATCCTTCGTCAGACGCCATCTTAACTGCGCATGGCTCCTGTAAGGGGAGTAGCTGAGCCATTAAGAGCCAAGTTAGCATGTGCATACCTCCTCTGGCTAATCGAGGATTGGGCATGGTCTCTTTGGAAAAAATGGTACATAGGACCCTCTCGAGAAAACCGCTAGCCAGGCTCTCCATATCTTGCACTTAATGCATGAAGAGAGGTTTCAACCACTCTTTCTTACATTCATTTACTTCAAGTAAAAACCAGGCTTGAGGTCGGATCAAATGGCACTCGGAGAACGTGATGAACCTTTCCGCGATTGGACTCGACATACCTGGCCCCTTTTACACAACTCTTTCTATTTTCCCATGTGACGATAGGATGTGACCTTGCATTTACTCTCAAAGGAGCTTTCGGCATTCGCGAATAGGAAGGGGCTGATCCTTGTTTCTTGAAATCGTGATGAGCGAAATGCCGAGACGGCTTAATATGGTGCCACGTGTCCCTCTAGATCTGACGGTTCTGAACTTTCCCGACGATGTTGTTGTCCCAGGTCCTGGACACTCCCGGCACCTTGTGCATCGAGAAATGATGGAGCTGCTCTTTGCGCCTTAAAATCACGATGGCGAAATGGCAAGGAACCTAATCACGCGCAAGGTGTCTCCTATGGATGGACGGCCTAGATTGCTCTGTAATACTGCGGGCCCAACTTTGGGCACCTTTGGCGCCTTTGGGGTTTGGGTTTTCGAGATATAGGACAACACAGAACCTTCACCCTTTGAACTCACGATTGCCGAAACGCTGACGCGACTAGATCTCGCGCCATGCATCCTTTGGATGGACGATTGCTATCCTTCCCTGTATATAATATGGGCGCGATGCATTTGCGCTAATCTTGACGCAACTCCGCTAACCGCGATTTTTCGCCAACTGCTGATATGCTCCTATGGATGAATCTGGACCACCGACGATATAATCTCACCCGCTCGCTTGCTTGGGAGCCTAAAATGAGATTTTCTGCGTTGCGCTCGGGCGCTCCTCATGCGACTCGCTGACCCGAATGCTCTTGTGCCCCGGACAAGAAATGTTACTAACATAAGGCATGTCCCAAAGATAATTTTCCAACACCATTCATTGACCAGATCATTGATGAATGTGTTGGTTGCGAGGTATTTTCTTTCATGGACAGTTTTTGGGATATAATCAAATCCAAATCAAACCTGAAGACCAACACGAAATGACATTCATTTGTCCTTGGGGTACATTCGCGTATCATAAAATGCCTTTTGGTCTTAAAAATGCTAGAGCCACCTTCCAGTGGGCCATGTCTATTTCTTTTCATGATCTCAAGCATATAGTTGAGGCCTATCTAGATGATTTAGCATTGCGATCTCGCAAGAGAACGGATCATCCCACACACCTTAGACTGATCTTCGAACGCTGTCGCTACTTTCGAATTCGCTTGAATGCAAACAAGTTCAGCTTTTGCGTAATGTCAGGACATTTGTTAGGTTTCATCGTATCAACAACAGGGATAATGTTCGATCCTCTCAAGGTGGAGGCAATAATCTAGTTGCCCCCCCCACGCACAATCCTTCAACTTCAGAGTCTACAAAGCAAGGCGAACTTTTTACAACGCTTCATCGCCAACTATGCCGAGATCACCAAGGGATTTATGCTTTTACTGAAGAAAGATGTTCCCTTTTACTGGGATGATGCTGCTCAATGCTCTTTTGATGCATTAAAACATGCCCTCATAACTGCCCCTCTGCTACGGCCACCTAACTATAACAAAGATTTCTTACTATATCTGGCTATCGCAGAGTCAGCCATTGGCATGGTTTTAGTTCAAGAAGATGACTTGTTCTCAGAATACGTAATCTATTACCTGAGCCAAGGCCTCATAGGACCATAACTCAATTATTCTCATATCGAAAAACTTGTATTTGCAGCAGTTCATGTTGTTCAATGGTTCCGTCATTACGTTCTGTTTCGCAAGACCACCATCATTGTTGTCTTAAATCCATTCCAATACATGTTGACATGATGAGTAATAGGTGGAAAAATTAGTAGATGGATAGTCATCCTCTAGGAGTTTTACTTAGACTTTGTTTCAGCAAAGTCCAAAAAGTCACTGGTCTTTGCAGAGCTTATTTCGGAAATTTCGATTGAGTCAGTTGATGTTGTTCCTGAAGAATCGCCTATCCGGGGAGATATGTTTTTGATCACATCTTTGGATCCTTGGTACGGAGATATACTTATCTATCTCTAAAATTTGAAGTTCCCCACTTCTGCTTCTCGTGATTAGCGTCGACGAATATGCCATCAGGCTAAGAATTTTCTCATACTCGATACGTTGTATCAGAGAGGTGTAGACTGCATCCTACGGCGATGTCTCACTCATGAGGAGGCAGTTATCGTGCTTAATGATTGCCATACCAGAGCTTGTGGTGGTCATTTGTCTGGGTTGGTGACATCCCAAAAGATTCTATGAGCAGGTTACTTCTGGCCGACACTTATCAAAGATTGTATAGAATCGGTCAAGAAGTGCCATCCGTGCCAAATCTTCTCTTAGAAGATGAGGGCACATCCTGCTCCCATGTTTCCTGTCATCACAGTTGGAACCTTCACCAAGTGGGGGATTGATTACACTACTTGCAACCCCCCTTTAGCAAGGGGGCACCGCTATATCATCGTAGCTGTAGAGTACTTCACAAAGTGGGTCGAAGCTATGCCAACGTTTAAGGATGATGGAGAGACTGCAACTCTCTTTTTATTCAACGAGATCATAGCAAGGTTCGGCGTCCCGAGAGAGATTGTCTCTGACCATGGCAGTCACTTTCAAAATCAGATGATGACCGAATTAACATCAAATCTTGGGTTACGACAAAAGCATTCATCACCCTACTACCCCCAAGCCAACGGGCAGGTGGAGGTTGTAAACAAGACTCTTAAGAATATCCTACAACGAACTATCAACTTAGCCAAGTCAAATTGGCATTTGATATTATACTCGGCATTATGGGCTTACCGAACACCTATTAAGACTGCAATCAGTTTCTCACCCTTTCAACTCATTTACGGGCTGGAGGCAGTCCTGCCCATCGAATGTCAGATCCCGTCTCTAAAATTGGCAGTATAATTATTTCCCGACACTTCTCCACTCGAAAAATGGTTAGTATACCTTGAGCATCTCAATGAATAGCATCGTGATGCGGCCCTGGCCAACGAGGCTCACAAACATAAGGTCAAGTGTCAATATGATAGGTCCATTTGTCCTCGGATTTTCTCTGAAGGTGACCTTGTCTTGGTCTATGACCAAGATAAGGACCCCCTAGGGGCAGGCAAATTCAAACCCATGTGGTTCGAGCATTTCATCATAAAAGAGGTATTAAAAAAGGGCACCTATCGTCTAGTTGATTTTGAAGGGAATGCTTTGGCAGAGCCTAGAAATGGGCTCTTCCTCAAGAAGTATTACTCATAGGCAGGTCACTGTGGGTAACTTTTTGTAACATATGTATAGTCTTTGTACTATTACTTTTTGTTTCTTTTAAATGTTATGGATGTGTCATTGATGTTATCTTTTGTCAATATGGCAGACGTCAAGTGATTCCGAGGTGTTCATTGGGTATGCAGACAGTGCTAGTCAGCACACTTGGAGGCTTTTCTCTGCAGCTTGGGTAGTCTTTACACCTCAGGGCCAGTTGTTATCCTCCAAAGGTATATTCTTAGGTGACACCACAAATAATGTCACCGAGTATAGTGCAGCTATTGAGTTGCTTCGTGACACTTTGTTGTTGGGTATATCTCATCTCTGGGCCTATCTCGACTCTCAATTGGTTGTGTCTCAGTTAAACAGAGTATACCGGGTTCATGATCCAACTTTACACCAACGATTCCTTAGGGTACGTCTCTTAGAACAAAACTTTGATTATATTACATATTTTCATGTTCCTAGGAGTTTAAACCAAATTACAAATACTCTAGCTAATCAAATTTTAGATTGACATCTTGCACACATATGAAAGAACATTGACATAAGCATGTAAATACATTTTTGCACACGTGATCCATAAGACACAAAATAACAAAAAACCATATATAATATCATAAAAGTAACCAGAGAACATAGATGGATGCAAGCGCCTCAAAAATAGGACCAATAACGAGTCATAGGGCTTATGCCCTCAAAAAATATATACAAGTAGTGCTTGTGGCATGTAAAATGTCTAAATAGGTTCAGGGCCTATGGGCCCTATTATACTGGTCCACAGCATGGGCTAAATGCCTAAACAATCGGACCCACATCCGAGGTGCCCCCACTACATGAGGCTGCATGGATGGCGGTAGATCCTCAATCTCCTCCATCGGGACTGTATGAGTGAGTGCAGTAAAGTTCTGATCAACTCGTCTGAATACTCTCTTGGCCTCCCTGGCTGGGAGGTCTCCTGCTACTGCTGGTCCCCCGAAAGTGGTAGCTATGGCCCCTGGCCAAGGACGATGCTTGTTCCTTGCATAATCGACAAGTCGCACGGGTCCCACATTTGCATGCAACAAACGTATATCCGTCAAATACTCTGGCATATAAAAAAAATGATATATATAACAAAAACGACATAAAAATCGCATATACAACAAAAAAAAAACTACAAAGGTGGAGACTTACCCATCTCCCCTCGCTCCTCACCATGAGGCATGGGTATCTCAGAATCTCTCGAAAAGTCTATCCCTGCATATGGGTAATCCTCGATCATAGGGATCTGCCATGACAACCATGCAAAAAAGTCATCATCAAAGGACTCATTGGTCCTTCCACCACCCTGTCACGGAAGAATACTACCCATCTACATACAGCAGGAAAAGAGGCCTGATGTCCTGATGCAGGAGCATCGCCAGTAGGTAGCAAGCGTGCGTGGATGTGGAAGACAGCTGGACAAGCGCCAACACATTTCTTGTTGAAATGTTTTGAAGATTGAGAGCACCATATAATTAATAGAATAGTTAATAGGGGCATACTCACATCTATGGAGGAGCATTGTAATCAGACCTTGAGCATCCCGCTCTCATCTAAAGTAGATAGAGGCATTTATGCATAAGTTAATGTAGGTAGATAGAATTTAATGCTTAGATTAGACAGTTTAGAGCGCAAGAGGGAAATGGGATATAGACACCCTCATTGTATAGTGTTGGGGGATTATTATTGTCAAGAGAAGAGCATAGAGAGGAGAGCAGAGAACTATAGTTGAAAACACCCATGTACAAAAGTTCTGGATTAATACAAAGAGCTTTGACTCAGATTCATGGTGTTGTGAAATTCTCTATGTATGCGTTGTTGAATGTTATTCTAAGAAATGTTTTTCTCTTTCTGTCATGCATTTTCTATTTATGCTATGTGTGTATGATTTCTTGTTAAATGTCTGAAATCTGAGAGAGAGAGAGAGTAAGGGAAATGAGTTTCAATTGTTTCTCTATCTGAGAAAGAGTTCCTGTAGGGAGTGTAGTTGAATTGTCCGCAAGGAGTGCATTGACAAGAATTCATAGTTTCATCTCTGAAAGCTTAGATAGGATAGCTTTTGTTCTCATTTCCTCAGAAGTGCAGTTAGGCACAAGAGCCGTGCAAAGTGTGTGTGCAAGCCAAGAGTAGTTTCAGGGTTTGTAAGACCTAGAGGACTGTTGAGAGACTGTTGCTCAAAGGAGTGCGCAGAGTTGAAGGACTTCAAATTCTTTGAAGTAATTGAAGGATTTGCCGCAAGGAGTGCCTGCAGGAGTCGTCTTGAGGACTCAGAGTTGGAGAAAGATCAGGAGGAATAGAGTCTTCGCAGTCATCGAAGGGAAGCAAGAGGCTAAGTGCCTTGAAGAAATGAAAGGAGGTGCAACGACATTGTGCTGCAGGAGGACAAGTTCCACGCAGATAAATATTTTGTTTAAATTTCGCAGAAGTTCTCAAGGGAAGGGACGGAAGATCGAAATTCCCTGTAGAGAATTCGTGAAATCCCACGAGCTGTCAGATATCGCAAGGGATTAAGGAGGTTACAACGACTGTTTTTAAAGGTTCAAGCTCAGAAGAGGCAGAGCCATAGATCCAAGCCAACAAGGGCTGTTGGATTTGCCCAAGGATTTCCATTTCAGAGTTTCATGAGTCGAAATCTCGAAATATTTGCATTAAGACTCGCAAAATCGCGAAGTGAGAAGTATCGAAGGGCCGAAAGGAATCATGTGGGGCCATAGAAACTAGCAGTGTGGACAGGTGGCACACTTGTTGACAAAAAATTCAATTGCGTTGACTGTTTCGGGGTTTCGTGAACTGAAGTCCCAAAAACTTTGCATTAGGACTCGCAAAATCACGAAGTGCAAAGTCCTGAAAAGGCGGAAAGTCTAGTTGTGGGGCCAGTGCTGGGAATTGTGTCAGAGTTTGACATTTTGGGATTTCAGGAAATAGAGAATCGGGATTTTGGGGTTCGTGGAGCAGAGTTGCATGACATCGCAACTTGCAAACTTGTGAAAGACGAAAAGCCAAAATTGTGATAAGGAGAAATCCGAAATCGATAAGAGAAAGGTCAAGTGTTGATTGTTTTCAGGTTTCAGAGGTTTGAGAAACAAGGCGCTTGACCACCGGATTCGTGAAATCGTGAAGTCTGATCTCCTGAAGTGCGAAGGGATATTCCATGAGGTTTTGCTATGGGTGTAGATTTCTTGAAAGGGAAATAGAAGAGCCAATTGTTGAGCGCTCTTCGGGCCAGTGGAAGAAGAAAGATCCTGTGTGCATGGACTTCTAACTTGCGGGTTGGGAGTGCTACGCCAGGTGTGGTATCAGAGCAAAAAAAGATTTCTTTGCTTTATGTAGTAGGGAAAAGGAGGATTCACCATGCCGTCGAGGAGAAGAGACAGACAAACACCCGATCCGCCAGAGGATAGGGAGGTATCAAGAGAAAGAGGTAGACAAGTGTAGAATCCAAAAGTGGAAAGGGATCTACATGACATTCGCGCCAGACTCATGGATGTGGAAATAAACCAAAGGCGTAGAGATGATATTGAAGATGTCAGTGAGTCCAAAAGAAAATATGAAGATGGACATGAAGAAGAGGAAGTCACAACAGAAGATGTAGCACATGAACGCTTGATTAGAGTTGTTGCAAGAATGAGTGCGAGAGCCAAAATGGACATTCCAGTTTATGAGGGAAGCCTGGATGCTGAAGAGCTTCTAGATTGGATTAGAGCTCTGGACACATATTTTGACTATGAAGATTTCGAGGAAGACAAGAAGGTCAAACATGCTGTCACAAGATTGAAAGCACATGCAGCATTGTGGTGGGATGAACTACAAGCTGATAGATGCTGCCAAGGCAAGCAGAAGATCAAGAGTTGGGATAGGATGATCGCAAAGATGAAGGCGAAATTCATTCCCAGGGATGATCAAATTACTCTATTTTGAAGGATGCAAAAATTGAGACAGAAGCTGATGACAGTGAAGGAGTACACTAAAGAGTTCTACAGGCTGAACATCAGAGCAGGTCATCGTGAAAGTAATGATAAAAAGGTTTTTAGGTATATGAATGGACTGAGATATGAAATTCAGGATGAGATGAGCATGATAACCATCCGAACGGTGGAAGATGCTTATCAGATGGCTCTAAAGGCAGAAGAAAAGCTGAGCTGAAAACAAGGTCAAAGAGGCCGAGGCAGAAGTCAAGCTAGGGGAAAATCAGTTGTCCAAGATAGAAATCAGAAGCCTAAGGAAGAATGGAAGAAACCTCAGATTGAGAGAGGTGGAAGCTCATAGAAAGGGCAATATGTTGGACATAGAAGGAAGTATGCTGATAAGAGAGGAGAGTATGCTGATAACAACATTGTTCCTCATGCCAGAGGTAGAGGAAGAGGAAGAGGTGGAGTGATAACATGCTTCACGTGTGGAAAGGTCGGACACAAGTCTTATGAATGTCCAGACAAAAAGAAAGAGGAAGGAAAAACTCACATTGCCAAAGGACAAAGGCAAAATGTTGAGGCAGAGGATGCTGAAGGCGGAAGATCGCTGATGATGCAAAAAGTTCTTCTAACACCAGAGAAGGAGGTGGAGAGCTCAATCCAAAGAAACAGACTTTTTCAGACTGTGTGCAAAGCCAAAGACAGGAAATGTAAAGTTATTGTAGACAGTGGTAGCATAGATAATCTCATTTCTATAGAGATGGTAGAAAAGCTGGAGCTGGAGACGATTAATCATCCAAGGCCATACAGAGTGTCTTCACTGCAAAAGGGACACCAGGTAAATGTCATTAAGAAATGTTTAGTTGAGTTTAAAATAGGAGGGTATAAAGATGAAATACTCTGTGATGTTATTCCTATGGATGTTTGTCATCTATTGTTGGGTAGACCATGGCAATATGATAGGAATGTGATTCATGACGGGAGAATGAACACATACACCCTAGAGAAGAATGGAAGAACTCACATGCTGTTGCCGATTAAAGATAAGGAGGTGAAACCTAAAGTAAGCAACTCTGTACTTCTCATGAGTGGGAAGGAAATTCTTACAGAGGTTAAGAAGAAGGAGGAACCACAATTCATTGTGGTCAGGAAGCCAAAGATTGTTTTAACCAGCACAATGGTGGATGATTTACCAGAAGAGGTTCAGGAACTGCTGGAAGAGTTCGCTGACATAGTAGTGGAAGAAATACCTCGTTCGTTGTCACCGATCAGAAGTGTGAGTCATCATATTGATCTCGTACCTGGAGATAGTTTACCAAACAAAGCAGCGTACAGGTTGATGCCGTAGGAGAATGAAGAGGTCAAAAGACAGGTCCAGGATCTGTTGGACAAAGGTTTGGTCAGAGAAAGCTTGAGTCCGTGTGTTGTTCCGACAGTACTCAGTCCAAAGAAAGATGGAGGCTAGAGGATGTGTACTGACTTGAGGGAAATCAACAAGATAACCATCAGGTACAGATTTCCATTGCCAAGGATGGATGATTTGATGGATTACTTGAGTGGAGCAATTTTTTTTTCGAAGATTGACTTGAAGAGTGGTTGTCACCAAATCCGTATGAGAGAAGGATATGAATGGAAGACAACATTCAAAACCAACAAAGGGTTGTATGAATGGATTGTTATGCCATTTGGCTTAACAAACGCACCGAGTACTTTAATGAGATTGATGAATGAAGTCTTGAATGATTTCATCGGAAAATTTGTCATTGTGTATCTTGATGACATATTGATTTTTAGTAAAACAGAGGTAGAGCATCTGAAACATTTGGCTACAGTGATGCAGAGGCTACAGCAAGAGAATTTTCTGATAAACATGAAGAAATCCTCATGAAGACAGAGCTCATTTATTTGGGGTTTGTTATTTCTGCAGATAAGTTGAGGATGGATCCAAATAAGGTGGAGGTAATTAAGAATTGGCCATCACCGAAGAGTATATTTGAGGTGAGAATTTTTCATGGATTGGCTAGTTTCTACCGGAATTTCATCAGGAATTTCAGTGGAATTAGTGCACCGATGATGGACACAGTGAAGAAGAGACACAAATCTTTTCACTGGACAGAAGAAGCCGAGAAGAGTTTTAATTTGTTGAAAAGGAAAATTACGGAACAACCAATTCTGGTGTTGCCATACTTCCAAAAGACATTTCAGGTGAAATGTGATGCAAGTAGATTTGCAATAGGGGCAGTCTTGAGTCAAGAAGATAGGTCGATAGCATACTTCAGCAAGAAGCTGAATGAAGCGAAAGTGAAATACTCCACGTATGACAAGGAGTTCTATGCTATTATCCAAGCATTGAAGAAATGGAGGCATTACTTAATTCCTAAGGAGTGTGTCTTGTATAGTGATAATCATGCATTGCAATTTGTGACTCAATAGGAGAAGTTGAATCAAAGACATGTTAAATGGGTTGAATATATGCAAAATTTCACTTTTGTGATTAAACATATTTATGGTACTGCTAACAAAGTTGTTGATGCTTTGAGCAGGAAATGTTTGTTGTTGCAAGAGTTCAGAGTCAAAAAATTGGGTTTTGATAATCTCAGGGACATGTACAGGGATGATCCAGATTTTAAAGAGGTGTATGAAGCAGCTGTGAATCTATTTCTCAGAGACATAAGTCAATGGACAGAATACATGATCCAGGAAGGATTACTGTTTAAGGGTAATCAGCTTTGTATTCCAAAATGCTCCATGAGGGAGAATTTGCTGAAGGAGAAACATAGTGGAGGATTGGCTGGACATTTCAGTCATGACAAGACGTTCAAAAAGTTGAATGAGTCATATTTTTGGCCAGGAATGCGAGAATATGTCAAAATATTCATGGATAGATGCAAAATTTGTCAGCGTTCGAAGGGAAAGAGACAGAATGCAGGTTTTTATCAACCATTACCCATACCTGAGAGGCCATGGGATGCAGTCAGCATGGATTTCATATTGGGGATGCTGAGAATAGAAAGATGGTTTAACTTTATATTTGTAGTGGTAGATAGATTTTCTAAAATGGCACATTTTATACCATGTCAGAAAACAGTGACGCAACTCACATTGCGAACCTGTTTTTCAAAGAAGTCATCCGACTTCATGGATTTCCAAGAAGCATAGTTTCGAATCGAGACGCTAAGTTCGTAGGACACTTATGGAGAACCTTATGGAAGAAGATGGGAACTTACTTGTCATTTAGTTCATCTTGTCATCCTCAAACGGATGGACAGACAGAAGCACTGAACAGAAGTCTGGGAGACTTGCTGAGAACTTTGGTGACAGAACACCACAGCCAGTGGGACAACATATTACCACAGGTGGAATTTGCATATAATGACTTAGTTAATAGAAGCACGGGGCAGAGTCCATTTCATATTGTCTATGGCATGCAGCCAAGAGGAATTTCTGAGTTGAGGGATACAGAACAGACTGCGACTAGGAGCGCTAGTGCAGAAGATTTCACAGAGGCAATGAAGGAACTTCACAGCAAGGTGAAGGAGTGATTGCAACATTCAAGCCAAGAATATAAACACAGGGCAGATCAACGTAGGAGATAACTTCAGTTCAAATTTGGTGATTTGGTCTTCGCACATTTGAGAAAGCAAAGATTCATGAGGGGAACATATCATAAACTAAATATGA
>JASDQU010754627.1:36766-47159 GCA_032191745.1 Picea mariana
GTTTGTTTTTGAATCTTTGGAGCTTACAAATATACCCTTGTTATCTCTATATCTATGCATAAAATGGAAATTTGATTCTTTAGCTGAACTGAAATCCTAATTCTATCTAGAAGTTAAGAAGGCAACCTGGCTTCGGAGAACCCCACTCTAGTGGCCGCGTGGTTGTTCACTCACGTCTTAAACGTTTTATCCTCCTCCCTCAAGCATCCTTTTAAAACATTTATGAAAATAATCTAAACTAAAAATTACTTCCTACCGTTTGCAACTCCCCGACAACGGCACCAAAATGTTGTGCTACTTATATGTCTAATATAATGCGCTCATTAATTATCAATCTGAGATTCGTAATCAACAGAGTTACAAGACACTAGTAAGAAAGGTAATTTCTAATGTCATGAGTATAGAATCAAAACTAGATTATGTATGTTGGAAAAAAATCAAAATAGCAAACTATAATGCACTTGGTTGTCTTTCAAAGAGAGGCTATCTATTCCATTATGGCACATGCAAGTATGAGATGGAATTGGTTTGATAGATCAACTTTGATGTCTAACCCAAAAAACTAACTATGCAATCCATACTTTTTGAAAGAAAATCACACATCAATCAGCATAGCATGGGTAGTTCAATAGTCAAGATTTAGTATCGGATGCATTTGGTACCGGATCAGACAACAGTAGTCTTGGTGCGTAGGTATTAGATCATGCCAGAGCTAGTACAAGAATGCTAGACATCTAGAGGTCAAAGATTCACATATGACAAATCGAACATTAGTACATGAAATATTTAATTCCTTAACTCAATAAACCACAAAATACATGAATTAACCATACTTTACCTTATGACCTTATTACTAGCAATTGGTAGCGTTCTTGTCATTCACTCAAGCTTTAGGTAGGCCCAAAAAGGTATAGGTGAAGAGTAAAATAGGGTAATGAGAATGTCAATTTTAGGTCTCAACAATAGTCTTTACTACAAATATATTAAAACTCATACCATTATCCATCAAACAAACTTGGGTCCATTACCCAAACCTGGGTTCTCCAACTTCTCGTGGCCATAACTCTCTAACCGTGAGGAGTTATGTGACGTTCCACATACCACTGGAAATGGAATGTTATGTACTATCCGTATAGAATAGTATTACCTTCAAATATATTAAAACTCATACCATTATACATGAAACAACCTTTGGTCCATTATCGAAACCTTTGTACTACCAGAATTAGCTACCGAACTTTCTCCAAGGGTTGACATCAATCACTAAGGGTTGACATCAATCCACAATATCACTCTCCAATGGTTGACATCAATGACAACCAACAATCCATACCAATTGTTCATCAACCTAAGCCAACTTTTTGACATGGTTATGATTGGAAACTACTCAGAGAGGTGGTGCACAATCACTCCACCCTAGATGATGCCCCTCTCACCCTAACATTGTTCTCTTGATGATGATCTCATGTGTTGGGGCTTGATTGAGATGATGGGGCTTGTTTACCACTTGGACACCATGTGATGGCTGGATATTTGACATGGCACTTGACGATTATTTTCCACCTTGCTTACATTGCTTGACAATGACATGGGGCCTTTGGAGGGTCTCTTCACCCATTGGAGGTTCGACGTCACCACACGTGTGAAGTTATAATGTTTTATTTGCATAATTTAATTTATCATGGATTAGTGTCATTTCACTTTATTATTGAGGATTATAGTGCTTGGTTTCCTCATATAAATGGAGGAAGCACTCAAACTCTTTTTTGATCATCACGTCTCTTTACGCTTGTGAGAGAGCTCTCTAGAAAAGTTTTGCTTTACTTATTTTTCTCTCTTGGAGTCTATGCACACTATTGGAGTGATGTTTTGAATGGATGTTTCTCTTGTTGGTGGTGATCTCTTCATGAACTAGGGTTTCCTTGTGCTAATGTGCCTTGGTATTAAGTGCTTCCTTTGATTGCATGTAGTATTTTCTTGGTTAATCTTGGTAATTTTCTCTATTAGAGTGGTAAATTTTGCATGTTATCATGATTTTTTTGAAATCTTGAAACCTTAAGGAAGGATTAAGAGTGGTTATCCACTTCTCGTGTTGTTTTCACCTTGAATTTTTGAAGCATTTAAGATTTTCCCTAAGGGTTAAGAGAGACTACCACCTTAAGGCTTATCTTAGATAGGGTTTGGTTCTAGGGGTTAGGAGTGGCTATCTCCCTAGGTTCAAAACCTAATTCTATTCATCTTCTTTGCTAGACACATTAGAGAAAGTGGGATGGCGCTTAGGTTTTATGAGTGGATGAACCTTAGTTGTTTCTTCCTTTGAGATTTGACCTAGTTATATGAGGGGATAACTCTATGGCTCAAAAATTCACCTTTTCTCTTGTTTTGCCTCCTTTGACGCATTATCTTGACTCCATTTTCCCTAACGAAGTAGATGACACTAGTCTTATGCTTGTGATGATTTATACTCTTAACAATTTCAAAACCCTCAATTAATCTAGCTTTATGACATCATTGGCTTGTTAGTTATACCTATACACTTTGCAAAATCATTGGATAACTTGATGCTATCATAAAGTGAATGCTACAACCATTAGGGCTTGTATTTATTGTTGCATACTTATTTAATTTTGTGGAAAAACTTGCTTAGAAATCTTGTTTATCAATTTGATATTGTACTACTTGTTGAAGGCTAATTTCTAAGGCATAATTGCTAATTTTCTTGTCTCGTATAGGTTAACCAATTACCTCTTTCAACCTAATCATTCCTTTCACCCCTCCTAGACCTATCTTAATATTTTTCGTGACTAAGATAGGAGGTTAAAGACTTGTCTTTGTCTTAGCTTTGCTATATATATACTTAGATGAGAGTGGTAGATATTTCCAATTGTTACACAAGATTGACATCTACTTTGAAGACAAAAAGTTATAACCTAGTCGTTATTTATCTCATCTTATTTATAGTTTTGAAGTTTGTATATTTTCACAGTTCCTCATAATGTTGTTTATAATTATGGAAATAAATTGTATATGGATTTTTTTGAAACTGCCAACATCTACAAATTGAAACGACCAACATCTACAAACAACATTATTTATCTTTGTTTTTTATTTGTAATAAGTTATCAATAAACTTTAATTTTTTTCCACTCTAATATTTTAGGCACACCAAATGAGCGTATGGTTGATGTTGATGGAAAATGAGGGTCATTTTAAATTCCATGAACCATTTTCCATGAACCATACAAGAAAATATGAAATCACCTATTTTGGTGATGCGCTGTGTAATCACCTATTTGCGAATTTCCATAGTTGATGTTGATGGAAAATGACCAGTCATTTGCGAAATCATTAATTTTCAATCGACCACTTTTCCCTGAAGAAATCGACAGATCGGCCATTTCGAATATTTGAAATGGTCATACACACCGACTTACAATTTGAAAGGATGCCCCTCTTTATAAGCCTCCTCGTGGCCATTCGATTGAAATGGTTCAGGTTCCATTGTTTGCCTACTCTTTTAAGGCATTAAGTGCTTGGAAATTAGATGGAAATCAGATGGAAAGAATACTGTACTAATGAGTAAATTTATCAAGGAAAATGTTAAAATGAAAAAATATAATGAGTAAATTTCATAAGTTTTCTTGACAAAAGGGTTTGATTAGACTTTCCTCTGTTAAAATGGAAAACTCTCCAAATAAGGCCCAACTATTGATTGGTTCTTCACTCTTTACTCGTTAAGACTTAGCATGCCATAGAAATTACTATGTTACAAACATAATACAACTAGTATGCAAATGCAAAATGCAACTAATCTAATTCTAATATATCCTATCTAACTTTTCTAGCTAGGAGTATGTGTTAGATACTCAATTTGAAATGAAACAAATGGAAGGTATAAAGATAAGGGAGAGTAGTCAACCAACTACCATCGATATCAAATCAAAGGCATGCTTTAAGGATTAAGGATAGCCTACAAAGAGTGGAGAGAATACATGTTCCACATCAAAATGTTAGACATAAATCTAAGGGAGACATGTAAAAAGCAAGGAGAATAGTCCACCATCTACCATATACACAAAAACCAAAGCTTGCTTTGAGGACCAATGATATCCTACAAGTCATTGAGAGTTGCATCCAACTTATTAACAAAGCATATGATAGGTAAGCATTGACATAGTTAGCAAGAGAAAGCCCACAAACAACAACATCCATCCCTACAAACACCAAGAAATATTGTAAATGTCAAGAATAGTCTACAACCATCGAAAACATCACAAGAGTATAAAGCAAAAGCTAATAATGTCACTCTATTCAACATATGAAGATGGTTTACAATGCCAAATGAGGGACCTTTTACAGAAGTGTAAAAGTATCCTTTATAGAAAGTCCTAATAACTCTTGGCCTTTGAATTACTTGACTCTTGTCCTTCTATCTTCTTAGATTTTGGCCTTCCTTAATGACTCTTGACCTTCTTATTATACTTGGCCAATTAATCCAAGTGGATATCGGTGACCACCATCTCTTCTGATGATTCAACATGGTTCTCCATTTGGGAAGTCCTGTTATGATTTTCTTGGATTTTCTGGGTCCTAAAATTCCAGGTCCATTTTGAGGCCCTTAACGAGCTTTTAGACAAGGAATACTACCCTAGATTTACCTTTGGAAAAGCCAGGCCATATTGTTTTATTTTTTTCTTTAGTTAGAGATTTCCAATGAGATATTATGCATGCCAAACATAGATTGTATGTGAAAGTTACATTCCCAGAAAGTTGATGTAGAAACTAATGCCCAAAAATATGTCTTGGCATTTTCCAAAAACCTTTTGGCACTTCTCCTCCTAGGTTTAGGGTTTTGGCCTCTTGTATTAACTTCTTGTAAATGAGCATAGCCACCATCTCTCTCTCTCTAGAGATAATCTACCAGCATTCTAGCTAGTTTATGTTCTATAGTATAATGTTATTTTATTCATTAATAGAAGTTGGGTTTTCATTGTATTACTATGCTCTCCGCTATATTTTTGTGTGTGTTTCATTTCGTTCTCTATATAATTCAGATCAGTGGTATCAAAGTAATTTTCTCTTTGTTTTTTTCTTTGTGCATGTCTCCAACAAGGTGACAATATAGAAAGTTTGGTCTCGAGCTAGTTTCCCTAGAAGATGTCTTCTCTCGCCATCCCAAGAAACCTCCTATGATGGGGTAAAGGAGGGATGATGGAGCAATATATCCTATCAAGATGTTGCTCGACGAAGCCCTTGCATGACAGAGGAACGAGATGATGGACAATTTCACTCAGATCCTTCAACGACTGACAATGATAGGTGTTGGTTCATTTAGAGTTCCCTATGGTAGTTTTGTTATTGAATTGTTTTTATTTTTTTAATATAGATTGTTTGCCATTTATGTAAACTTTTAATATATTTTTTTCAATTTTTAATTTTTAATTTCGGAAAATTAAAAAAAGTTAATTTAAAAAATTATTATTATAAAAATAAATGTTAAAATAAATAAATAGTTTTTATTATTTTTTAAAATTTAATAATTTAAATTAATTTTACAAATATTAATCATTATCATATTTATGTAAATTACACTATGTTATTTTAACAATTTACTACAACATAACAAACCAACAAAGGATACTTAAATTTAAGGATGAAATTTATCTTAGAATGTAAAAATCTTGGCTAATCTAACTAGTATTTAATATGCAAAGTATAAAATGTTTGGCTATATTTTTATAAAAATATTCAAATTTCTAAGGATTTTATATAGTTTTAATAAAATATGGACTATTTTTAAGGTAAAATAATTTTATTCTATATAATTTGGGCTAATCACTTTTAGAAAGAATGGAAGTTGGAGAATCTTTTTTTTGAAAAAAACATGGAAAATTAGTCCATGGACAATATATAGCCCCTAACATTTTCCCTATTTAACTTAATGCGTAAGTAATATAACTAATAAACATTTATTTGACTGATATCTATGTCTAATCCAACTCTTATTTTCATGTTATACCTAACTTATATTTACATCCTTACAACACAACAACAATATAACTTTTTTGTTATTTTGTTGTATAGATTATTAAGATATGTGTCATTAAAAAGTGTTTAATCCAACTCTTTTTTTCATGTTATATACCTAACTTATATTTACATCCTTACAAAACAACAACAATATAACTTTTTTGTTATTTTATTGTATAGATTATTAAGATAGGGGTCATTAAAAGAAACATTAATATGGCTCCTAACTAAGAATTAATAATCACCATAACAACTTTTTCTACTCTTAAGTGCCCTATTAATTCATTCATGTAACTCCACAATTCATTCATGTAACTCCACTTGTTCTATTTCATTAACTTATAAAATTAAGAAAATTTAAAGATTAATATTTTAGAAAGTGTTCAACAAAAAGACATTATTGAAATTAGAGAAAAATATGAAGAATGAGTAGTATATGTACAACTTCTTGTTATATGTTTAAGAATGAATAAGTTTCTCAAGTTCATGTTGACATGGAAAAATATAATGAGTCAACTTCATAGGTTTACTCGCAAAAGGGTTCAATTAGACCTTTCTCTGTTGAAATGAAAAACCCGCCAAATAAGACCTAAATGTTGATTGGTTCTTCACTCTTTACTTGTTAAAACCTACCATTCCATAGTAGTTACTATGTTATAAACATAATATAACTAGTGTGCAAATGCAAAATGTAATTAAACTAATTGTAATCTATCCTATATAACTTTCCTAGCTAGGAGTATGTGTTAAATAATCAATTTGACATGAAACAAAAGGAAGGTGTAAAGAGAAGGGAGAGTAGTCCACCAACTACCATCAATATCCCATCAAAGACATGCTTTAAGGATTAAGGATAGACTACAAATGGTGGAGAGAATACATGTTCCACATCAAAATGTTAGAAATAAATCTAAGTGAGACATGCAAAAAGCAAGGAAAATAGTTCACCATCTACCATATACACAAAACCCAATTCTTTCTTTGAAGACCAATGATAGCCTACAAGTCGTTGAAAGTTACATGCAACTTATTAACAAAGCATATGTTAAGTAAGCATAGACATAGTGAGCAAGAGAAATCCCACAAGCCACAACATCCATCCCTACAAACACCAAGAAATATTGTGAATGTCAAGAATAGTCCACAACCATTGACAAAATCACAAGAGTATAAACAACAAGATAACAATATCACTCTATTCAACATATGAAGATAGTTTGCAATGCCAAAAGAGGGACCTTTTACAAAATTGTAAAAGTATCCTTTATAGAAAGTCCTAATAACTCTTAGCCTTCTAATTACTTGACTCTTGGCCTTCTTTCTTCTTGGATTTTGGCCTTCCTAAATGACTATTGACCTTCATATTATACTTGGACAATTGATCCAAGTGAATATCAATGGCCACCCATCTCTTCCATCGATTCAACATGGTTCTCCATTTGGGTAGCTGTGTTATGATTTTATAGGATTTTCTGGGTCCTAAACTTGTGTGTCCACTGTTAGGCCCTTAGCAAGATTTTAGAAAAGAAATGTTAGCTTGGATTTACCTTTGGAAAAGCCAGGCCATACTATTTTCTTGTTGTTCTCAGTTAGATATTTCCAACGAGATAATATGCACACCAAACAGAGATTGTTGGCGAACTGAGAGGGGGGGGTGAATCAGTTGTTACCAAGCTTAAACAATTATGCTTATTTTAAACTCTTTGCGGAGCACTTAATGAAAATCACAATAATGCAGGGAAGTAAGCAATAGAACATTGAGCATCATTTACACATATGAAATATACAGAGACAGATATTTCCTGAGGAAACCCATAAAGGGTAAAAACCTCTTCTTCTTTATATGATAAGTAATCTTTACATTCTATACATTAGCATACTTATGAGCACCAACTCATTATGAGGCTACAACCTCTTTTTTGCAAGCTGCAAATTTCTGAGAGCACCAAATCTCTGTTTTCTCTAGCACCTACTAGAAGGAAGCACCAACTCCTTGGTTTCTCTAGCACCCACTAGAAGTAAGTACCAACTCCCTAAGTGTTGCATCACCAACTGGATGGAAGCAGCAACCTGTATAACAGAGAAAAATAGTTCTCCCTTGCACCACCCTGCCACCCTGGTTTCTCTGGCTACAATCAGATGGAAGCTACAACTCCCTGTGTTCAAGCACCCACTTGAACCTCTGAGAACAACAGTCCTCCCTAGAACCTCCCTACCACCCTGAAATATAAATCTTTGCTACTGAAACTTATTACAGTGATATAATGTTCATCAATGGCTTACCAGTCTCATCACCGTTCTGCTACACTGCTCTGCTCTCCTGTATCAGTGTCTCTTTGCCTGCATCTTCTTGCGCTTTCTGATCTTCTGCTCTTCTCTACAAGTGCACCTTCGCCTTCTTTTACTATCTCACTGTCTTGTTGCACACATGCCTTGCACTTTCTGTGCTCTTCCTTTTATGCTCTGTGCACCATGTCCATTCAATGCACCATTCCTCTTCTCTGTATTTCAGCTACTGCACCCTCCTCCTTCTACGCTCCTGAATCCCTCTCAACAACAACAACCATCTCTTCTTTCTTCTGCCTTCTTATAGTCTCTGTGCACCTTGTGCATCCCCTGTGTGCAATGCTTCTGCATGCTCTTCATGTCGAGTGCTCTGCCTATTCATCATTGCAACTCTTCAGCTTCTCTGGCTATTAAACCCATGTGTCCATCATCACTGGGTGTTATGATAAGATTCCTTAGCCTCTCCAATAGTTGAGACTCTTTGTCTTCGCTTTCATAGTTGAGCTCATCCTCTGTTGTAGTTACAGGCTTCAATGCTTGTCCATCTGTCAATTGCCTCTAGGAACAGTCTTTATTCCACTGGCAAATTCCTTGAGACTCTTGATCTCCTCTGGCAATCACACAGAAGTCTCTTCAAGTCCTTTCGCAGAAACCATCAATAGTTTCTAACAGTTACACTGTGAACCTCCAAAGACTGCTTCAGCAAATGAATCGCCACTGATCGAATAACTGTGAAGAGCAACAATATCCCTTCAATCATATTCCTGAATAACCTGCACCGTTGGATCATAAATGATGGGTCTCGCACTTATTTCACCATTTCGCAATTCAGCCTTTCAACATTTTGGCATTTTGACATTCGTCTTTTCGGCATCCCTGTGGTGAGGCATCTCGACTCTCCAAGTTGCGATCTCCGAAATGGAGATTATCTCCTCAAGATCTTCTCTACATCTCTTCGATGATGTGACCACTGATGGTGACCATAGCCTTATTCGAAAATGCATTTCGACGTTTCGTCATTTCAACATTCCTGTTGCAAAGTGTTTCGACACTCCAACTCTTGGTATCCAAAACCAACACCAAAAGGTGTTTTTCACATTTCGACATTTCGACATTCCGACATTCCTTGTGATGAAGTGTTTTGACGCTCCATCTCTCGGTATCTGAAATCTACACAAAAAGGTGTTTCCTCGTTTCACATTTCACGACTTCGAGACTCCTATGATGAAGAGTCTCAACTCTTGACTCCTCCAACTCTCGGTATTCGAAACTCCGGTTGATGTGCCTATTTCAAGATTTTCGGTGTTTCGCATTTCAGCACTTCAGGACTCCTGTGTTGAAGAGTCTCGAATCTTGACTCCTCCAACTCCCAGTATCCAAACCTCCGGCTGATGTGCCTCTTTTGGGTTTTTTGGGGTTTCACATTTCGCAATTCCGGGACTACTGATGATGAAGAGTCTCGACTCTTCCAACTCCTGGTATCCAAAACTATCCTCCTTCTTTTGGGATTTCGTAACCCCGCTTCACCTTGCTCTTTAAAGAACGTGCAGGTGCTCCTAGATCCAACGCTGGTCGGACCTCGGGCTTAGATCTGACATTCATAGAGAATTCAAAATGGGATCCAAAGATCACTGTCGCTTCTCCTCCCGGTCTTACACATCCTCCTAACTTGGAATAATTTCTAAGTGTCAAAGGCCTCAACCTTTGATCTATCTAAGATACTGAGTACGCTGTCTCTCTTGAGATTTGGCAATGAGTTAACCTCATCCCTGGTGAACACCTACGCACTGCATGCGACTCTGCACTAATCCTCCTGAGCTTACATTGTCCATGTTTTTCCGTCGCTGCATACTCTTATATTTCCATCGATGACAAGCACACCCACCTGTAAACATGCCAACAATCTACCCCTTTGGCATTGATGACAACCCTGAAAAACTGTGCTAATCTGTTTGGACCTCCAACTGTAGCATATGGTCTGGACCACTCCTTTTCTCCCCCTTTGACATCAATGTGAAAGAAAATATGCTCCCCCTGAGCTGTTGCAGTATTTTTAGGAGGTATCAGATATTCAATC
>JASDQU010754628.1:0-10279 GCA_032191745.1 Picea mariana
AATAGCAGGAATTATTAGAGTTACATTCACAAATTATCTGAATGGTGTAAAAAAATGAAACATACTAAATTGAATAAGCTTTTGAAATATATAACTTTTATTTATAAAAAATTTGTATCACTCAAAAAAATTGACATTCTTCTAACATTGGTATGTTATTTTTTTCTCTAAAATACAATGCATATGTTTATAGTAAGACATTGGTTTAATATCATAATGATGAATTTTTTTAAAACAAAGTATATAATTGTAGATAATAGTGATTTCCTTAGCACCACTATTTTTCCATATTTTTAATGTTAATTTTATTTATTTAATATTAATAAATTTAGTGACGCCATGAAATAACAAGGTATGTTTGGCTTGTTAACATAATCAATGATTTTTATTTTTTTTTATTGTTAGGTGTGCACCGTCAATATAATTTGTTTTCTAGATGGGCTAGGCAATACAAAGTTACCCTAGAAATAAAATATCTATGCATTTTATGTAGAAAATCACTAACAAAAGTACACTAACTCACATAGGACTTTTGTCAAACACTTAGCAAACACATATTTTTGTCTTAAATGAACTTTGATATGTAATAACCCACATTCAACTATATCATAAGCAGAAACACACATTACTAAGCAAGTAGCAGCGAAAAATAACAATGAACAACAGTCGCAAAACACATGTGCACACTCAGATTTTGGCAACCAGCCAAGGAAAACCCCAGTTTTGGGAAACCCACCAAGAGAGATTTATTAACAGCTTCATAAAGCACAAAAGTTACAGCAGTAATACATTTGGAAGCAAGAGAAACACTTACAGACACCCATAGTTGTCCCAAAATACCTACCTAGAAACTCGTGCCCAAAAGTTTGTATTGTTGTACAACCCTACTAAAATAATTACCTCAAAAACAATGTCAAAATATTGTTGTATGGTCTGATTTGTACGGCCTTGCTGCAACAATAAAAACCCTCAAATTGCCTCGAAAATCGTGCCACAGTCTGCCTCATTTTCGTGCCCACTTCCATGATGTACTGCTTCCCACTCAGCAATAAACTTCAACAACTCTACACAAAAATTTCTCCTTGTGATTTCTACCCAAGCTCTCTTGAAAATCGTGCCAAATTTGTTGCATTCACTTTTCTTCTAGCTCTCTCTCAAATCTCTCTTAACTTGTCTTGCACACTACCCCAGGCTTACTCTTGTAATTTGAAAGTGACTTTTCACCTCCCCCATCCCTAAATCTAACGATCGAGATCTAATCTTTCATTTACAAGATCAAGGGACATGATTCATTCCCTCCAAAATAAATCACTTTAACATTTACTAAAGTAAGTTTCCACTTTATGATATAAGTGCACTTTATGACATAAAGTCGCTTTAATAAAATATTAGAAGGTCACTTTTACAAAAAGTCACTTTTACATTTACTAAAGTAAGTTTCCACTTTATGATATAAGTGCACTTTATGACATAAAGTCACTTTAATAAAATATTAGAAGGTCACTTTTACAAAAAGTCACTTTAACATAAGAGTCACTGTATTACAACTTTATAAAACGTCTATTACAAAGTTAAGTGTCTAGTAGTGCAAATGCAAGGTCACTTCTGCATACAAGACAAAACATGTGGAGTACCTCCTGAGCTATAAAAGCTAACGCTCCCTCTTAGCGAGGGAGGTACTCACTGCCATCACCATCACATGGTCTTGTCCTCAATTCCATCATATTGTTCATAGCAGGAGCTCCCTCTGAACCTGGAGCCAACCTCAACATCTGCACAAAAATCGAACTTGAAGACCTCCTCCTCACAACCACTATGAACCCTCAGTTCCTAGGAGAATCCACTCTCCCACCCTGAGATTTTTTCCACTCACACCAGTTGAGCCTCCTGTCGGTGCTCAGAAGAGTCTCCCTCTCTTCCCTCAGATTTCAAGAATGAATCCTTCAACCCACTACAATCTCAAGAGCCTCCTGCTCCTCATCCAACTCTAAATCTACAACTATAGGTTGTCCTCGCATAACATACAACCTATCAACCCAATCACCAATCAACTGTGGTTCGACCAAATCCAACCCTTCTCTGTAGATAAAGACATGACCACCCCTAAACAATGTCGCATATCCAACATCTCCCAAGGTTGACACCGAGAGCAGGTTAACCCTCAGCCCTGGTACAAACAGAACTCCATCAACCATTAGGAGTTCACCAAACTCGAGTTGGAATCTGACCCTTCCAATTGATCTGGGTGGATATCAGTGGCCACCCACCTTTTCCAACTAGCTCAAAACAATTTTCTGGCAATATTGGTAATTTACTATTTTTAGCAGTTTTTCATTTTCGGAGCCGTTTTGAGGCCCTAAACGATGTTTTTTGGGAAAATGGGGAGCAAGATGTACATTTATTCATATTGCTTCCAAAATGAATCTCCTCGACGATACCTTTCCAATGGGCTATCATATGCCTAAAACGGAGATCGTATGCAAAAGTTACAACCCCTGGAAGTTAATGTACTAACTTACCCAAACGGGGCCCACATGACTTTTGGCGCTTCATCTCCTAGGATTAGGTTTTTGGATGTCTAGGGTTTTTGGCATTCATGTTTATTGTAAAAAGGCCTTTACAGCCTCATTGTAATGATCTTCTTGTGAATGAGTGCAGCTGTCGCATCTCTTCTCAGAGATAAGCCGCCACCATTCCAACAAGCTTGTTTCCGCTGCATTTTACAGTTTCAGCTTATTTTCTTATTGAATAGAAAACCAGTTTTACTGTATCTCTGTTATTTTGTGTTAAGCACCTGTTAATAATCTGTAGTCATTTTGTTATGCTCATAAAATCCGGATCAGTGGTATTAGAGCGGTATGCTCCTTGTCGTCTTAATGCATGTCCCCAACGAGGTCAGAGTACAAAGAGTTGGGTCTTGAGCTTATTTCTCTTGAGGACAAAAGCTCCCGCACGCCCAAGTGACCTCTCATGGCAGGAGAAAAGAAAGATGACGGGACAAGAGATCCTTTCAAACGGTTGATTGAGGAATCCCTCATGCAACAAAGGAACGCGATGATGGATAGTTTCGCGCAAATCCTTCGACGGCTACCAACAGGTGACACATCTTCTTCGAGCGGAGGTGCCACCCCCTTCAAGGTACAAATAAACTTCGATATTCCTATATTTGAAGGTCAGATAGACGCAGATGTTTTAGACAAGTGGTTGAATCTACTAGAGGGGTATTTTTCTGTCCATAACTTTTTGAATAAAGAAAAAATTACGTTTGCACTCCTTAAAGTCGTTCCCCATGTCAAAGATTGGTGAGAAACTTTTTGTGAGCAAAAGGAAACAGAGGAACCCTCATTATTTATAGTCATGGCCACCTGGGAATCCTTCAGGGATGCTATTAAGGAACAATACTACCCTGTCATAAGTTATGACGACTTGTATACCAAATGGACCACACTGTGGCAAGAAAGAGACCAAGCAGTGTCAGATTTCACAAATATCATCCATACCTTGCGCACCAAGATGGGTATCAAAGATTCGAAGTGACATTTGGTGCTCAAGTATCACGGTGCTCTGTATAGATACATCTAAACCGAAATGGAATTTCTGGACATCTCATCCTTGGGCGCGGCCTACTGATATGTCGTCAAAATCGAGCAGAAGCTCAAACAAAAGACACAGCAATTTGGACCTGGGAACCCCTCACAACAAAAGCCAGGAAAGGGCGGCCCCAACCCATAGAACAAAGGACAGAGAAAATATGGACAGTATCAGGACTACCAGTCCAATACGCAAGCAAAGAAGGACACCAGAAAGATAAAGAAAGATACTGGGAAGTGGTGTGACTTCCATAAGAGCCCTTGACATAACACTGATGACTGTCGCTCAAATGCTTTCATTGGTGGCCGAAGTGAAAGACTCTAAATCAGATGCGGGTTTTGACTCTGAGCCAAAACTAGAAAGAGGAAGACGAATCATTGACGTGGAACCCAGTGCCATCGTTGCTACCACCAAGCTCTAGCCTGGTGAACTAGACGAGCCAGAAGAAGGAGAGCCCCTCTTCCATTCACAGATGTGGGTAAAAGGCACCCCACTGCACTTCATCATTGATAGTGGTATTCAGAAGAACCTCATCTCAGTAGAGGATTTCAAGCGATTGGCCCTGTCAACAACGTCTCACCCACAACCCTACACCATTGGATGGCTCCACCAAGGAAGCGATCTCTTCATCAGCCAACAGTGTCGACTGTTGTACGACATCAAACCCTTCAAAGACAAGGTATTGTGTGGTGTTGCTCCTCTCGAAGTTTGTGATGTTATTTTGGGTCAACCTTATTTATGGAAATGTCATGTTGTATATGATTCTAGGCCTCATAGTGTTATTATTACTTTGAACAGGAAATTGTACAGGATAACCTAGGCAGTCCCACCTAGTGTTATTTCCTTGATCTCTACTAAGCAATGTAGGAAGGTCATCTCTCAGACAGGGAATTTTTTCTTCTTCGTGATTCTCTCTCAGAATAAGCGAAAGATCACAGCCACATCCAGGGTCTCTACGGCCGACCTCTCCACACAACAGAAGAAAGTAGATAAGGTCGTGGAAGAATACTTGGATATCTTCTCCTCACCTACCGGAGTACCTCTGCACTACCAGGTCAAGCACCCCATCGATTTGACCCCCGACACATCGTTTCCCAATGGGCCAGTCTATCACTGCTCTCTGTTAGAGAATGAGGAGATCAAGCGATAGATCCAAGAACTTCTCCACAAGGGGCTCATCCATCCCATCTCATCACCTTGCGGGATCCCAATTGTGATGGTACAGAAGAAATATGGAACTTGGTGACTCTGCATTGATTACCAGGCTCTGAATAAAATCAAAGTCAGAAAAAGGTACTCGATTCAACAAATCGATGACCTCCTTAATCAACTCACGGGGGCCAAATACTTCAGTAAGATTGATCTAAATTCTGGCTACCACCAGGGCCCGATAGAACTGATAGATGTATGGAAGACCACCTTCAAGTCAAAGGAAGGCCTTTTTGAATGGTTGGTCATGCCCTTTGGTTTGACAAATACTCCAGCCACTTTCATGAGGGTGATGGATGATATCCTCGACCATTCACCAATACTTTTGTAGTGGTGTACCTGGATGACATTTATGTTTACAACAAGACTTGGGTCGAACACTTGCAGCATATTCAACAGGTTCTGCACACCCTGTGGCAGCACAAGCTATACGCTAACTTGGAAAAATGCTCCTTCGGCATGGACAGGGTCCATTACCTCGGCTACATCATTGATCAGCATGGCGTGCATGTGGATCTAGCCAACATCCAAGTCATCTGTGACTGGCCAGCCCCAACAACACTCACTGAGTTTCAGAGCTTCTTGAGCCTTGCCAATTTCTACCGCAGGTTCGTGTTGGGATTCTCCCATATTGCATGGGCCCTCATACAAATAACCAGGGGTGGTGGTAAGGAAAATTTTGCGTGGGGTCAGTCCCAACAACAATCCTTCGATGATTTGAAGCAACGCTTGTGCTCAGCCCTAGTACTTTCACTACTAGACCTACAACAACCCTTTGAGATCGAGACAGATGCTTTAGACTATGTTGTGGGCATCGTTCTCACTCAGCACGACCACGCTGTGACCTATAATAGTGAGACACTTAGATGTTGTCTGTAAGTACCCTACTTACGACAAAGAAATGTACTCCATTGTGAAAGCCTGCCGCCAGTGGAGACATTACATTCTTGGGAAGGAGACAGTCATCCACACTAATCATAAGCCACTGCAGTTCATGCATACATAAGGAAAATTGCAGAATGACCACCATCGAAAGTGGTCCACATACTTGCAGCAATTCCATCTCAACATCAAGTATAAAACAGGAAGCACCAATCGTGACGTTGATTGCCTCAACTGATCGCCAGTCGCGACACTCACCATGGTGCTAGACTCTTGCGGCCATGAGACCTCTAGATGGCCCCAACTCTATGAGACAGACCCAGACTTCGCCACCACCTACTAAATGTTGGGTGCAAACATAGTTGTCGATAATTTCCATCTTCAGGATGGGTTGTTGTGTCATTTGGGCCATATATGTGTTCAATCAAACGAGGGAGCGAAGTTGATCTGGGAATTCCACTACAGTCGGGTGGCAAGACACTTCGACGTCGAAAAGACAGTGGCGATGCTACAGAAACATTTTTACTGGTCGAAAATTCGATAGGAGGTCAACAAGTATATTAGGTCTTGCACTACCTGCGCTATTGCAAAACCGACCACTAAGAACCAAGGCCTGTATACCCCTCTTTCTGATAAGCCATGGGAATCCATCTCAATGGACTACATGTCGGGCCTCTCATCCACCAAGCGGGGAAATGATTGTGTTTTTGTGGTTGTTGATCGCTTTTCTAAGATGGCGATTATGGTTGCCTGCAAGAAGAACATCACAACAGAGGCCACTGCCAAGCTCTTCTTTGAACGAGCCTGGGTACATTTTGGAATCCCACAAACCATTGTCTCATATCGGGACAGTCGATTTCTCAGCACATCCTGGTCGATCCTGTGGTCACTGTTGGACACCAAGCTCACCAAATCCACGGCCCTCCACCCCCAGACAGATGGCCAAACCGAGGTCGTAAATAGAATGATTGTGCATATTCTTCGCATGTATAATTCAAATCACCCTCACACATGGGATGAGAATCTTCCCTATGTCCAACATAGCTACAACTGAGCCCTGCATAGCTCGACTGGCCACAACCCCTTTCAGGTGGGGTTGGGATTCCAACCATTGGGTCCCATAGATGTCGCACTTCCCCTTGCAGTCACCTCGACCGACTCATCTCCTACTCCAGCTGAAGCTGACAAAGCCACATGGTTCATTGAGTGGATCCAACACATCCCCCAATAGTTTTAGGATATCCTACAGGAGTCCAATGACAAGTACAAGTAGCGCCATGATCAACATCGAGCGCCACATAAGTTTCAGGTGGGCGACAAAGTTTGGTTGCACTTGGAGAAAGAATGCCTTACAAGACCCCATCGGAAGCTTCACCCACTCCTTTATGGGTCATACACCATCACCAAGGCCATGGGGGATAATTCTTTTGAGCTCGACATTCCTCCTTTCCTTGGCCTGCACCCAGTGTTTAACGTGGATCTCCTTTGCCCTTATTTCGCACCATTATTGGACACCTCAGAAGTAGTAGAACAACTGACACCAACAGAGCTCAACCCTAACTGCATACAACAGGCATCTAATGATCAGATTGTGGACACATAGATCAAGGGCACTCGACAACAAAGCATCCAGCTTTATCAAGTCGTCAAAGCAGGGCAACTCCTGCACCAAGGCAAGTGGCTCACCCGGGGCCAAATTCAGCAGAAATTTCCTCATGTGATGGGGGAACTCAACGCAATGGATACAATTTCTTCCTAAGGAGGGAGAATTGATCCAGGTGGATATCGGTATCCACCCACCTTTCCCAACTGGATCAAAACAATTTTCTAGCAATTTTGGTAATTTACTATTTTTATCAATTTTTCACTTTCCTAGTCGTTTTGAGGCCGTAAACGATGTTTTTTGGGGAAACAGGGAGTAATATGGATTCTTTTTCACATTTCCTCCAAAATGAATCTCCTCAACGATACCTTTCCAACAGGCTATCATACGCCTAAAATGGAGATCGTATGCAAAATTTACGACCTCGAGAAGTTGATGTACTAACTTACCTAAACGGGGCCCACATGACTTTTGGCGCTTCATCTCCCAGGTTTAGGTTTTTGGATGTCTAGGGTTTTTGGCATTCCTGTTTATTGTAAAAAGGCCTTCAAAGCCTCATTGTAATGATCTTCTTGTGAATGAGCTCAGCCGTCACATATCTTCTCAGAGATAAGCCGCCACCATTCGAGCAAGCTTGTTTTCGCTGCATTTTACAGTTTCAACTTATTTCCTTATTGAATAGAAAACCAGTTTTACTGTATCTCTGTTATTTTATGTTAAGCACATGTTAATAATCTGTAGTCATTTCAAACTGCTCATAAAATCTGGATCACCAACTCCACGAATTGCGCGTGTCGTTCCCCCTTCACTTTCAACTAGCCGGTCTGGACCTGTCTCTGTGATACTGAGGAATATATGCCATATTCCTGTCATATCACATGAGGCTCCACTGTCAATGATCCATCTACTGTCACTCACAAATCCAGTACTCTCAACACTTGAAATGAGAGTGAACAATGAGAATTCCCTGTCAAACTTGTCTGCAAATTCCTCTACTGTTGTTGTCACCACTGCAACTGGCCCTTCCTTCTCCTTCTTCTTCTTCTTCCTCTCCGGACACTGAGCTGCAGGGTGTCCATTCTGGTTTGAGACGAAGCATCTGACTTTTCTCAAGTCTTTCCCATAACTCCCTTGCTTCTTACTTTTTCTCTTTGTCGCAAGAGAAACATTCTCTTCACCAGCTCCATCTCCCCTCTTTCCACTGCTCTAAGATCCTTCCCGGATCTCATCCCGAGTGAAATTGTCCCACAGTATGCTCCAATATGGAAGATGTTCTTGACCCAACACATGCTTCACAAAGACTTTCCATTCCTTGGTGAAACCTTTCAAGGCTATCCTCACCAACTCTTAATCTGAAATGAACTCCCCAATTGCAACCAACTCATCTTTCACCTGTGCTACCTAGGTAAGATAGGATGCCACACTCTCACCCTTAGCCATCTTAGTATCATGCAGTTTGTCCTTTAAGGCAATCTTTCGGTTTTCATTCTTCGCCTCATACAAGTTTTTCAGTGTCTCCCACATCTCATAAGTTGTCTTCTTCTCAGTTAAGTGTGGGATAAGTGGGTCCTTCACTCCATCCAGAATAAGCCTCTAATCTTTAGATTCATTTACCTCATGTACATCCAAAACAATAAGGTCTGATGTGGGAACAACTACTATAGAGCTGACAAATCTCCAAAGTTTGTTCTCCCTGAGAATAGTTGATATTCTGACTTTCCATTGCAAGTAGTTGGAAATCCCTTCCAACTGATCCTCATATATGATGCAAGCAACAATCTACCTGTAAATTGTCCAATGGAAAACAAACAACCAAGTTTTCCCCTTCAAATCCTTGCCAAAATAGCACTGCTCATTGTAACTCAGAGCACATGCTCTCGTACCATGTAGAAAATTAGTAACAAAAGTACACTAACTCACATAGAACTTTTGTCAAACACTTAGCAAACATAGATTTATGTCTTAAATGAACTCTGATATGTAATAACCCACATTCAACTATATCATAAGCATAAACACACATTACTAAGCAAGTAGCAACGAAAATTAACAATGAACAACAGTCACAAAACACATGTGTGCACTTAGATTTTGGCAACCAGCGAGGGAAAACCCCAGTTTGGGGAAACCCACCAAGACACATTTATTATCAGCTTCAGGAAGCACAAAATTTACAGCAGTAATGCATTTGGCAGCAAGAGAAACACTTACAGACACCCACAACTGTCCCAAAATCTTTGCCTAGAAACTCGTGCTGAAAAGTCTGTACTGTTGTATGACCCTGCTAAAATCAACACCTCGAACATAGTGTCAAGATGTTGTTGTACGATCTTATCTATATGACCTTGTTGCAACAAGAAAAACCCTCAAACTACCTCAAAAATCATGCCATAGTCTGCCTCGATTTATGTGCTCACTTCCCTATTGTACGACCTGTATGGATCCGTATAATATGGCCTCCCACTCAACAATAAACTTCAACAACTCTACACGGAAATTTCTCCCTGGGATTTCTACCCAAGCTCTCTTGGAAATTGTGCCAAGTCTGATGCATTCACTTTTCTTTCAGCTCTCTCTCAAATCTCTCTTAACTTGTCTTGCACACTACCCTAGGCTTACTCTTATAATTTGAAAGTGAATTTTCACCTTCCCCATCCCTAAATCCAATGGCCAAGATCTAATCTTTCCTTTACAAGAACAAGGAACATGATTCATTCCCTCCAAAATAAAACACTTACATTTACTAAAGTAATTTTCCACCTTATGACATAAGTGCACTTTATGACATAAAGTCACTTTAATAAAATATTAGAAGGTCGCTTTTACAAAAAGTCACTTTAACATAAGAGTCACTATATTACAACTTTATAAAACACCTATTACAAAGTCAAGTGCCTAGTAGTGCAAATGCAAGGTCACTTCCGCATACAAGACAAAATATGGGGAGTACCTACTGAGCTATAAAAGCTAACATTTTAGAAGTATGACATATCT
>JASDQU010754628.1:32441-44022 GCA_032191745.1 Picea mariana
GGATAATGTGAATATTTACATGTTTTGGATATAATTTGAAATATTTCTAATATTTAAATTTCAAATTGTGGAAATATTTATGGGAGCCACAAGGAGGCATGTGTTTAATTGGTTGTCTAATTGTGTTTATTTTTGTAGAGAAATAAAAATGAGTCACAAGGGGCCCCACCTACTTAGTTATTATTTAATAAAAAAGACTCTTAATTAGTATTATTATTATTACTGCCCCTAAACTAAAATTAGTTAAGTTTAATTAACTTAACTAAATGAGGTAGTTAAACTAATTCAATTGATTTGGAATGCATAAAAGCCAAATGAGAAGGAAGAACAAGAAGAGAATAGAAGGAGAAAGCAATACTAAGGTTTGCTCTTGTGTTTTCATGAGACAATTCAGTTTTCATTTATTCTTCAATTCATTAAAAGCCTAATTCTCTTTTTGACAACAGGGTCCTATTGTAGACAATAAGGTTCAAATTTGAACCATATTATTCAGATGCGTGTTTCAGAGGTGTTGATTTATCTTTGACAGTCCGTGTATACTTGTATGTTTATGGATTGAATTTCATAACTGATAAATGATATTGTGCAGAGTCAAGTTGGCTGCAATCTATGGCAAGTTGATCTAGATTTTAAAGTTCAGTTTTTACTTCTTGTCAAAGTCCTTTTGTATGGTTTTCATTGGGGATATCTAAGTTTGACCTTGGTCCATGCCCTCACAGGGATTTTTGTAAAGAGAAAGATACTTTTGATTTCTTGGAATGAAATAAAGCTATTACTATTCTGTCTCATTTGTGTTAATCTGTGACTTGGTTAATTTTTCTTTTGATCTCCACATTTACTTTCTGCAATCTGTATATGTTTAGAAAATTAAATAAAAATTTCATATTTTGCAACAATCTTTTCATTTAAAAAAATCAGCCTAAGCCCTTGTAATTAATACTTGTGAATTGGGAAATACTTTTTGAGGCTATAGAACATAGGGTGATATTCCCGACTATCTTGCCTATCATAGAGAAATACTTTTTGAGGCTATAATACTCTATCAACATGTTGTACATGCTCTTTCCAAGTTTTGTTGTATATTAGTATGCCATCAAAAAATACCAACACAAATTTTCTAAGGAATGCTTTGAAAATAGAATTCATCAAGCTTTGAATTGTTGACGGTGCATTAGTAAGTCAAAATGGCATAGACAAAAACTCATAATGACCTTCATGTGTTCTAAAGGCTATTTTGGGAATGTTCTCCCGCCTCATTATGATTTGATGATATCCTGAATGAAGATCCAACTTAGTAAATAAAATTTCTCCATGCAATTCATCTAATAATTCATCAATGACAGGAATAGAAAACTTATCTTTGATGGTCATTTTGTTGATTTGTCTATAATTTGGACACATATGCTATGAACGAACCTTCTTCGTAACCATCACTGCTGGTGAAGAGAAAGAACATTGGCTAGGTTGAATGATGCCCGCCTCTAACATTTCTTGGATCATATACTCAATCTCACTCTTCTGTGCATATGGATACATGTAAGGCCTAAAGTTATGTGGTACACTTCCTGGTTTCAAATGAATAGCATGGTCATGATCTCAAACAGGTGGAAGACCTGTAGGCATCTCGCCAAATAACTTGGAATGGTTGTTGATAAGTATTTATAGATCCGCTAGAGCAGATGATATAGATGTTTGAACATCTAGTGAGCACAATTGTGTAATTACACCATGGTGTCCCTTTTGAGTAATTTTGTCATGCTATTAGAGCTTATCACCTTAGAAAGTTTCCCTTAGATACCTCTAAGCTCAATTTCCTTTCCTTCTGAGGAAAATCTCATGAAAATATCTTGAAATTAAGGTCCATTGTTCCCAATGATTGTAACCATTGGAACCCTAATACAACATCAACACCACCCATTTAGATGACAATCATGGGACTATCAAATAAATAATCCCCCATATTGAGCTTAATACTATGGCACTTCCTAGAAAAAATTATGGTACCTCCATTTGCAATCATTACTTGAAACTCTGGTGCTGGAGATACAAAGCAATTGAGATCTTTTGCTAATTTGTAATTGATGAATTTATGGATACTACCAGAATCCATCAACACAATTACCTTTTTCCTTTTGATGTATGCTTGTATCTTGAGGGTTTGTGGAGTATTGATGTCGACGAATGCATGGTAATATATCATTGGAGTAGTCTCTTCTAGATCTAGATCTTGTGATGGTTCCAATTCTTGATCTTCTTCCTCTTCACAGTCTATGTAGAATAATTTCTTCTCATGACATTTATGCCCCTTACTGTACTTACTATCACAATTGAAACATATCCCCTTTTCTCTTCTTTCATCCATTTGTTGAGGTGTCAACCTTGTCGGTTGAGTGAGGTCAGGAGAGGGAGCATGGTGTTCTTTATAGTTGTTAGTGGCCACCCTTCTAGTAGCCATATTTTTTTTCTCCACTTTCCTTGCCATACTAAAATCTTGCTCTAGGGATTTAGGTTCGAAGAGACACAACTCATGTTGAATGTTCTCCTTTAAAGTGCCCATAAAGAGAACTAACAAATTATCCCCAGGAATGTTCTTTACCCTGATATTGAGCTTTTGGGATTGTTGAATGTGCTATGTAATTGGACATTGTTGCCGAAGATCTATCAATTGACTAGAGAATGTATTTCTATTAATATCCCCATAATGTGATATCAATTTATCCGTAAAAATGGACCAAGAGATAATAGAATTATTTTTTATTTCACAAAGCCATTAATACCAAACAAATCAATCATTTTCTAAATACAAGGATGCAATATATACATTTTGTAAGATTGGCACTCAGTGTAGATCAAAGAATTGCTCCATTTGGAATATCCATGTAATAAGATCTTTACCATCAAACTTCCTCATATAGATTTTTAGAATGAAGTAGTTTCTTGGTGTCGCATTGAAACTTCGATGATGTGGATCTTGGAGTGACGAATGATTTTGAGATTCAATACTTGTTCTCTCCAATTGTGATAAAATAATCCCCATATGTGATTGAGTGTCAAAACCTTTGTTTTGCTTATTTTCATGATTTCCTTGGATGTCCATATCCCTTTTAGAGATCCTCTGTAAGAGAATGGTTTCTATGGACTTCATGGAATTTTACATTTCATTCATGGAATTTTATACTTCTTCCTTATTTTCATCCATATTTTTTCCATTTTTTCCATCTATTGAATTTTATTTGCGTGTTTAGAAACTTGTCACTTGTTATTGACCTAGCACTCAAATCATTAAGTTGGTCTTCCAATTCAGATTGCTTGTTATGTATCTCCTCATTTTCTTCATGAGTTATAGATAATATTTTTGTCGGTTTAATTGGTGTTGAAATATTTTGTGGATCTATGTGGGATAATAATAATAATAATAATGCTTCTCTATTTTCTCTTTATCAAAAAATTTGAATCATCAGAAATAGATCTTCCAATAAAAGTTGTGCCAATTGTAAGTCGCATACCTTTCAAACCCTAATTTTAGAGTATGTGTGGATGGCTAACCTTTTTCCTGATATATGTATGAATTTCGAACCCTTTTGAGTATGAAATTTTGGCTTGTAGTACTCTGATATGACTTCTTAAACTCTTGAAAATTTCATAGTCTGAACCTTCACTGATAAAAGGTTATAGCACAAATACCAAAATGACTTGTTTAAGACTAATTTTAGAATGAGTAAAAATCCCCAACTTCCATGAGATATATCTTACCAATTATAATGTTTCAAATTTTGAAAAATTTTCTATAGGTTATTCGCTATGTCTACATAGGTTTCTAAATTTTGTAGAGTCTGAAACTTTATCACATTTTTTTTTATAGTGAAAATAAAAAGATAACTCGTTTGAGACTAATTTTAGGACTAGTCTCAAACCCTAACTTCTACAGGATATATCTCCGAAAATATAGTGAACAGATCCTAGAATTTTTACCACCTATTATTTGATTTCTTTCCTCAATATCCTAAAAATTTCTCTATCTGAAATTGTCTAGAAAAAAAATTGTAGCAAAAATCCCAAGATGACCCATTTAAAAATGATTTCAGGATGAGTCAAAAACCCTATCTTCCATAGGCTATATCTCTAAAATTATAATGAACTAGAACTTAAAATTTTTACCAAAAATGCTTGGACATGTCTCCCGAGTAACATCCAAATTTAGTTTTTTGAAGTGTTCTAGAAAAAAGGTTATAGGGAAAATTCTAAGATGATTCATTTGAAGAAGAAAGACCCTAGGATCTATGCTCTAATACCAAATATTATGAGCCAACTCCTTGAGAAAGATAAAAAAGTCAATGAATAATAGTCCGCTTGGAAACGTCCTTTTACAATATATTCAATGTACAATATGAGATGGGATGATCCTAAGACTAGGTCTGCTTGGTATATATATAGGAGACAAAGGGTACAATTATAATGAAAGGGTACAATGAAGGGTTCTAACCTACATACAAATATAACACTAGAAATGTAATAATTCAATATTCAGGGATTAATATGGGGTTTTATACTTCACATGGGGTTGTGTATAAGGATTAACATTCAAGGCCTCAAGACCTATCCACTATGCATGTAACATCTTAATAGCACCCATATTCAACTCCTAGGGAAAATATCCCCTAGTGAGGGATCATGTCATTGTGTCTAGGGTTTGTTCAAGGTGCTTAAGATCAAGAAGGTTCAATTAGGGAATAACGCTCTTGTTTATCCCCTTGACCATGTGGCACGATCTAGACCCATTTATAGTGCATAAAACATACAAAGGCCTATAGAGAACCCCTATAAAGGACTTATGTGTTGATACAAGGAATCAATCAAGGCTTTTGACCTCAAGAAGATTCAACAATATTTTTAGGCACTTTCCTTTTTCAACCATGTTCAAGGCTCTATGACCCATCTTTGGTGTCTAAAAGTTCATAATGGCATCCATATCCAACCTTTATATGAAGCACCCTCTAGGTAAGGTTTGTGTTGTGGTTTTGCAAGTGTTGTTCATGGTGATTGAGCCCGAGAAGCGACATCTAGGGCCTAAGGCCTAAGTGTTTTCCTCCCACAACTATAGTGCTAAATCTCCAGAAGACCTTCATTTAGGGATTAAGCCCCCTTTTCCCCCCCTTGATCATGTTTAAACCTTGAAGATAATTTCTAGTGTACAAAACCTATTCATGGATTTTATATCCCATTGGATGCTAAAGAACCTTGACCATGGCTTAGAGAATGATTCATGGTGTGGGATTGAGATATATTCTCATGCGGGGCATGTGCTGTGATTTACTCATGGCACTATATTTCTTTAATAGGCCAAATATACAGTATAAGGGTGTTGTGTGGTTGTTCAAAGATGTGCTCAACACTATAGTATAAAAAGATTTGTGGCTAGCATGTGTTTTTTAGGGTGATTGAGCCCGACAATCATCATTTAGGGCACAAGGCTCATTATTCTCCCCATATGACCTTGGATGGACCTATAGACACATTAATGGTGCACAACTAACCTAGTGATGGTGCCCATAGCACCCTTGGAGGTGATTTTTAATCAAGAGAGGTCAAATGTGGAGGCTTGAGAACTCATCCATGGTGCTTGAGCCTGAGAATAAAGGTTTAGGTCTAAAGGCTTTTGTTTCCATCCTTTGATCATGGTCATGGACTTGACACCCATCCATGATTCCTAAGACTTGATAACAATGCCCATATTCAAATCATACTTCAAGGACTCCCTAAAGAGGGCTCATGTCATGGTTTCTAGGTGTTGTTAATGGTTCTCGAGCTTGAGAGGTTCAATAGGACTTAAGGTTGTTGTGCCCCCCTTGACCCTATTTATGCCTTGACACTTGTTTGAGTACTTGTTCAAGGCTCCTAAGACACCAGTTTTCAATATTTGAGGATGGTCAAGGTCCCATATACCATCCATCTTGTTGCATGGTGGTCTAAGTACATATTCATTGTGCTTGATATAGAGAAGTTATGTTTAGGGCTTGAGGGTGTTGTTTCCATCCCTTAACCAATGAAAAGGACTTGAGGATGTTGTTTCTTTACCACAATTATGGTCAAGGCCCCAATACCCATTCATGATACATGAAACATGTTAATGGCACATGTATACAACTCCTAGGGAAAATACCCCCTAGTGAGGGCTTGTGTCACTATGCCTAGGGTTTTCTCATGGTGCTTGAGATCGAGAAGGTTCAATTAGGAATTAARGCCCTTGTTTATCCCCTTGACCATGTGGCATGGTCCAAACCCATTTCCAGTGCATGAAACCTACCCATGACCCCCATATCCCACTTGAAGGCTTGTAAAGAACCCCTAGAAAGGACTCATGTGTTCATACAAGGACTTGTTCAAGGCTCTTGAGCCTAGGAAGATTAAAAAATATCCCAAGGAAATTATTTTCCTTCCTCAACCATGTTTAAGGTCCTACAATCCATCCTTGGTGTGAAAAATCTCCTAATGGAATCCATATCCAACCTTGATGCCAAACACCTTGTAGAGAGGGTTTGTGTTATGGTTTTGTAGGTGTTGTTCATGGATATTGAGGCTGAGAAGCGATATGTAGTGCCCAAGGCCTGAGTGTTGGGTATGCATCCCCCCGGCCCGCCCCCCCCAACCAATGACAAGGGACCAAGAATGTTGTTTCCCTAACATCAAGGCCTTTGTTGATGGGAGGGATGGTTAAATCCTCACTCAAGCATTTTCGAATTTCACTAGTCTAGGTGAGATAGGTGGGTTTATCACCCTACACTTATATCTTGTCAAAAATCTCAATCAAACCTCAAGAAATAAGTTCTTGGATCTTATGCTATTATAAAATCCGTATGTTTCGTGTAAAATAAATTAAAAAAGAAAAAAAGAAAAATGCTTGCAAATGAAATTTATAAATAATTCAATAAGTAAATGCAAGATAACATGAATTTGAAAATTCAGTGCATAACAAGTTTAAAAAATGAGAAGAAATCATCAAATGATTTTATTGAAATAAATTTGAGTTACAACCAAGTTTTTCTTTGCAAACCCCTACGAGGGTTTGTATTAGAATTAGACTTAGAAGTCCAATATGTACTTTAACTTATACATAGATAACTGGTCTCTCAAAGAAGAAGACTAAGACTGAAAATGAATTGGATCAATCCAAGCTACAAGTGCATATTCTTGACTCTGCAAAACTAGCATTAATCAAAACTGGAACTAAATTCATAACTTCTAATTAAGACTAAACAGACGATCAAGATGAATGAATGACCTTTGGAGCATGTCAATAATCAATGCTTCCCAGTCCTATCTTCCGCCGCCTTTACAATAATCTTGTTATCAACAAGATAACTTAGCTCTAAAGAAATTAAAAAATGAATGAATGAATAAATATTCTCACTTGAGGCAAAAGAAAACCTTATCAGAAGTATTTCTCTTTATTTTCTCATGTCCTTGTTTCTCCTTGCTCTCCTCCTTTTATGTCTTCAAAAGTAGATTAAGTAGTTCAACTATATTTTATTATAAAGTTAAATAACTTTAGTTAGGAGAGGACAATTTTATTTAATAATATGGGTAAATAATAATTAATAATTAATAGGCGGGGTCCCCATATGTCTATTATTCCTTTTGTTTTCAACATTTCCCTTGTAACTCCAGAATTTAATTAAATATCATGCATATATCAATATCATAAAATATGTCAAAAAACAACCAATATAAACATGCCACATCATCAAACACTTGTATCTCCCAACAATATCATAATGGCATGATATATTTTTTTTTTCAAAATAATATCATGCTCGTTGTCCCAAAAATATGCCTCAAATGTCAAAGTGAAAGTGTCGTCAAATAAAAATAAAATCAGAAATAATATTTTTTGTTTGAAGTAGCCTCCCTTTGTCTACTTCCCTCTAACATAGTAGCCCGGTGCTTAAGTAAGTTTGGATCAACAAACTTCTTTCTGTTGAAATATTGTAACTTCGAAGAATATTCTAAGTATATTTGAGTTATTATCTTATAGATCAAATCCCCTTTTGTGGATTGATCATGTCGGGTCTTGTATAAGACCAAATCCCCTTTTGTGGATTGGTCAAACCATATTTATATGGTGGTATTTGTAAAGTTGGACCCTAGTGTTTATAAAGTGGTTTTAACCACTCCTAGAAGAAGTCGACCATAATAAGTGAAGAGACATAACCCTAGCGCCTCTTCAAATAGTATTTATATGTGAGGATGGTGCCTCACTTGTTCACTCTCACACTCACTCATCTAGTGCGCATATCTTGAAGGCAATTGCAGTTGCAGGAGAAAGGAGAAGAAATGTGCATGCTCGGTCTTGGTTTATTCTTGTTGTTTTGGACTTATTCTTGGCATTGTATTGGAAATCTATTATTGAGGAAGTTTTGTTGGGTTTTCTCCCCCATGAAGTTTTCTCGGGATAAAATGTTGTGTACCTTGTGATTGTGTTTCCCAGTGATCCTCGTATGTTGTTGTTTTAGAAATGCATTGAATGCTCATGTAATTTGGAAATAACCTAATAACAACATTTAAACTTAACACTTTCCTTCCACTTTGACATTTCAGGGTGCATGTCATCAAAAGTTATTTTCCTTTCATTATCTTTGGGTTGGACATGGGGTAGTCTTGATTGTATGGAGGAGGCCTCGGATGAGTCAAAGCTTTAGGAGATTGCAGGTTGTTTTCCTTTATCCAACTGAGGTTCAAGGGGCAGTACTTTATAGTTTCTAGGAACTTGGAAAAAATGTGCCATAGAGACTACATAAGCAACATGAGTCATAGGATGCATAGGAGGAGGTGGTGGCAATGGGACATCATGCCATCGAACTATGTCAAAAAGAGGATTTGCAGGTATGTTCACCCAAGCATCATTGAATGGTTGCATAGGATGAGGCTCAAGAAAATCAACTATGCTCGGGTGAGGTTGCATAGGAGGGGAAATAGGTGCTTGAGGTGGATGCAAAGCAGGATGGCTAGTAAGGTTCAAATAACTAGTTTTCGCTAGTTGATTGAATTCCTCTAAGTTGACATCGAAGTGAATTGAAAAGTTCATTCTTTAATTTCTTCCTCGCTGCCTAAAAGCATGAGGCATTCTTCCTCTCTGACCTTTGTTTCCCATGTTTCCACTGAAATTACTGCCACGACTGAAAAAACTCATCTATATGCATCAATAATTCAATTAGTGAATATACAAAACACAACATATTAAACATCAAATACTATTTTGATTTCAAATGAACTAGCAATGGCTCTGAAAAGACCAAGCAATAAAGCATTCCAAGGGATAATGAAAGGGAATGAGGGAGAAAAGGGAAGAAAAAACATAATCTGACAAGTAGCTCTCTCTTTAGTTGTTGTTCCAAATATATGAACTGTACATTCTTTACCAAAGTTTTCCATATGAATAATTATTACTTTTCTTGAACATGGGTAATTAATGGAAATGAAACAATAAATGACAAGGGATTTATAATTTGTGAAAAATGTTATAAGATGACAGGAATGCATTAGAAACTTCATGTTCATAATCCATTTACAATCAATTAATTCTCTCCATAATTTTACTCATAAACCATTTTCCATAGCATTCATGTATTCTTGAAACATTTCATTTATCCACACAATATTTCCAAGAAATATCTCTACATCAAAATAGCAAGTTGCTCATACATCACCCTGCTGACCAGAACAATAAAAATGCCATACTAGAACCTGACTTCTTAATAGATCAATTTAAGAAGTTTATTTTGATCAATTACATTAACACATGGAGTAGTTTTATGAATTTTAAATGAAATATGTTTTGGGAAGTTTAGGAATAATTTCTTGAAAGTGATATATGATGTGGGGATTAGGCCATGTTCATATAAAGGAAAAATAAATAAACTTTATTTCCATACATCACACCTTTAATCCTTTTTCCATATATGCATTGCATTTTTTCGTTCAACAACTCAAACTTGTATCATCAAACTATTTGAATGCCCCATCAATAACGTTTACAACCAATACTTATCAATAATGTTTACAACCAATACTTATCTCTTTCCAATGAAAAACCTAGATTTCTAAATCATGAACATTTGAAACTGCTGCAAAGACTTGTATCGAATTTTAGAATTATAATTAAAAAAAAAGGATGGCTTTGATATCTAAATATCAAAAGGGTGAATGTTAGACCAAAACTTCTTACTTTCCGAGCCATTATTATTCTTCCAGGTTACTCGAGGGTCTAAACATATTATTGATGCAAATCAACCACTAAAGTAAACTTTTAAGAAATCTCTTCAACACCAGCAATGGTTTTAATCCAAAGAAAATGGATATTTGAATAACCCAAAATCAATAAAGATTGTAGTATCACAACCATAAAGACAACTATGGGTGTGCAACTTCATCGAGCACAAGCTGTGCACAAACTTTTCTCGAACCCAAAATAAAACAAACCAAAACTACAGCATAATATGAACTATGAATTTGAGAAAAGATATATTTGAATGATGCATGTTCCTTTTTGCATTCCAAAAAACATAATTATTTGTATAACCATAGTTAAAGTTAATGCCTCATTTAAATATGCACTGGGAACAAACACTTGCAAGCCCACTTTCGAACCTAAATATGAACTCAACGTAAAAATGAATTCAAATAACCCTTGCTGGTTATATAATGGTTGCTACAATGAACAACCCGTATAAAAAATAAACCCCAATCCGAAATCAACAATCAAAATGATGGAATACGTTCAACACTCGTCCTAGATTCAACATAACAAAATCACTTCAATACTAATTATGTAATTTACTAACAACAAAAAATTGAAGGCTTCCATTTTAAATTCGAACTTTGTCTAACACTTAACAATCATTATGTAGTCATGGGTTTAACTATAACCCCCCAAGATACTCGACATATAGAAGATGGTGTGCTCATTTTACCATTGACGATACCCTCGTCACCCAACCACAGGCCAAAGCTTCCCTCCGAGCACCTTAACCTTGACTGAGAATTCCTCCGGAAGCAAACCCTAGGCTAGATAGCCAAACAAAGGGCAGTGCATCTCTCCCCAAGGATAGCACAACACAAAAGACTGATCAAATAGTCCCAAACCCTAGCCAAGAGATATCCAAGCCAGTGCACCACTTTCCAAGCCTCCTAGAAACTTGCGCACCAAAACTGCAACTGCCTGCGCAGATTTTTCTCTCTATGCAACTGCTGAGATGTGACAAATGAGAACTGGCGCCCTGTATTTATAGTAGATCTGCCAGTTATACTGCGGCCGACTTCTCCTTCTGGTTAAGTGTCTGTTCAGTATATTATTATTATTTCTGGCCGACTTCTTCTCTTGGAGGCTAATAACCTAATATAAATTATCTTCTTGAGCCGACAAGGCTTCTAGGGTTATTAGCCAATTCATTAGGGTTTTTCTTGCTTCCCGGAGTCTTCTATTCTCGTCAGGTTCACACGTGGAGGTAAATACCTCTCGCAGCTACCATAATATTAACACTCCCTCCTAGCTAGAGAGGTATTTACAGGTAATGGACTTGAGCAC
>JASDQU010754628.1:45028-58924 GCA_032191745.1 Picea mariana
TTGTTTTCAACATTTCCCTTGTAACTCCAGAATTTAATTAAATATCATGCATATATCAATATCATAAAATATGTCAAAAAACAACCAATATAAACATGCCACATCATCAAACACTTGTATCTCCCAACAATATCATAATGGCATGATATATTTTTTTTTTCAAAATAATATCATGTTCGTTGTCCCAAAAATATGCCTTGAATGTCAAAGTGAAAGTGTCATCAAATAAAAATAAAATCAGAAATAATATTTTTTGTTTGAAGTAGCCTCCCTTTGTTTGCTTCCCTCTAGCAGAGTAGCCCCGTGCTTAAGTAAGTTTGGATCAACAAACTTCTTTCTGTTGAAATATTGTAACTTCAAAGAATATTCTAAGTATATTTGAGTTATTATCTTATAGATCAAATCCCCTTTTGTGGATTGGTCAAACCATATTTATATGGTGGTATTTGTAAAGTCGGACCCTAGAGTTTATAAAGTGGTTTTAACCACTCCTGGAAGAAGTTGACCCTACTAAGTGAAGAGACATAACCCCAGCGCCTCTTCAACTAGTATTTATATGTGAGGATGGTGCCTCACTTGTTCACTCTCACACTCACTCATCTAGTGCGCATATCTTGAAGGCAATTGCAGTTGTAGGAGAAAGGAGAAGAAATGTGCATGCTTAGTCTTGGTTTATTCTTGTTGTCTTGGACTTATTCTTGGCATTGTATTGGAAATCTATTATTGAGGAAGTTTTGTTGGGTTTTCTCCCCCATGAAGGTTTCTCGGGATAAAATGTTGAGTACCTTGTGACTGTGTTTCTCAGTGATCCTCGTATGTTGTTGTTTTAGAAATGCATTGAATGCTCATGTAATTTGGAAATAACCTAATAACAACATTTAAACTTAACACTTTCGTTCCACTTTAACATTTCAGGGTGCATGTCATCAAAAGTTATTTTCCTTTCATTATCTTTAGGTTGGACATGGGGTAGTCTTGATTGTATGGAGGAGGCCTCGGATGAGTCAAAGCTTAAGGAGATTGCAGGTTGTTTTCCTTTATCCAATTGAGGTTCAAGGGGCAGTGCTTTATAGTTTCTAGGAACTTGGAAAAAATGTGCCATAGAGACTACATAAGCAACATGAGTCATAGGATGCATAGGAGGAGGTGGTGGCAATGGGACATCATGCCATCGAACTATGTCAAAAAGAGGATTTGCAGGTATGTTCACCCAACCGTCATTGAATGGTTGCATAGGATGAGGCTCAAGAAAATCAACTATGCTCGGGTGAGGTTGCATAGGAGGGGAAATAGGTGCTTGAGGTGGATGCAAAGCAGGATGGCTAGTAAGGTTCAAATAACTAGTTTTCGCTAGTTGATTGAATTCCTCTAAGTTGACATCGAAGTGAATAGAAAAGTTCATTCTTTAATTTCTTTCTCGTTGCCTAAAAGCATGAGGCATTCTTCCTCTTTGACCTTTGTTTCCCATGTTTCCATTGAAATTACTGCCACGACTGAAAAAACTCATCTATATGCATCAATAATTCAATTAGTGAATATACAAGACACAACATATTAAACATCAAATACTATTTTGATTTCAAATGAACTAGCAATGGCTTTGAAAAGACCAAGCAATAAAGCATTCCAAGGGATAATGAAAGGGAATGAGGGAGAAAAGGGAAGAAAAACCATAATCTGACAAGTAGCTCTCTCTTTAGTTGTTGTTCCAAATATATGAACTGTGCATTCTTTACCAAAGTTTTCCATATGAATAATTATTACTTTTCTTAAACATGGGTAATTAATGGAAATGAAACAATAAATGACAAGGGATTTATAATTTGTGAAAAATGTTATAAGATGACAGGAATGCATTATAAACTTCATGTTCATAATCCATTTACAATCAATTAATTCTCTTCATAATTTTACTCATAAACCATTTTCCATAGCATTCATGTATTCTTGAAACATTTCATTTATCCACACAATATTTCCAAGAAATATGTCTACATCAAAATAGCAAGTTGCTCATCCATCACCCTGCTGACCAGAACAACAAAAATGCCATACTAGAACCTGACTTCTTAATAGATCATTTTAAGAAGTTTATTTTAATCAACTACATTAACACATGGAGTAGTTTTATGAATTTTAAATGAAATATGTTTTGGGAAGTTTAGGAATAATTTCTTGAAAGTGATATATGATGTGGGGATTAGGCCATGTTCATATAAAGGAAAAATAAATAAACTTTCTTTCCATACATCACACCTTTAATCCTTTTTCCATATATGCATTGCATTTTTAAGTTCAACAACTCAAACTTGTATCATCAAACTATTTGAATGCCCCATCAATAACGTTTACAACCAATACTTATCTCTTTCCAATGAAAAACCTAGATTTCTAAATCATGGACATTTGAAATTGCTGCAAAGACTTGTATCGAATTTTAGAATTATAATTAAAAAAAAAGGATGGATTTGATATCTAAATATCAAAAGGGTGAATGTTAGACCAAAACTTCTTAGTTTCCGAGCCATTATTATTCTTCCAGGTTACTCGAGGGTTTAAACATATTATTGATGCAAATCAACAACTAAAGTAAACTTTTAAGAAATCTCTTCAACACCAACAATGGTTTTAATCCAAAGAAAATGGATATTTGAATAACCTTATCACAACCATAAAGACAACTATGGGCGTGCAACTTCATCGAGCACAAGCCATGCACAAACTTTTCTCGAACCCAAAATAAAACAAGCCAAAACTATAACATAATATGAGCTATGAATTTGAGAAAAGATATATTTGAAGGATGCATGTTCCTTTTTGCATTCCACGCAACATAATTATTTGTATAACCATAGTTAAAGTTAATGCCTCATTTAAATATGCACTGGGAACAAACACTTGCAAGCCCACTTTCGAACCTAAATATGAACTCAACATAAAAATGAATTCAAATAACCCTTGCTGGTTATGTAATGGTTGCTACAATGAACAACCTGTATCAAAACTTAACCCCAATCCGAAATCAACTATCAAAATGATGGCATAGGTTCAACACTTGTCCTAGATTCAAGTAACAAAATCACTTCAATACTAATATGTAATTTACTAACAACAAAAGATTGAAGGCTTCCATTTTAAATTCGAACTCAGTTTAACACTTAACAATCATTATGTAGTCGTGGGTTTAACTATAACCCCCAAGATACTCGATGTATATCCATTATATCTACATGGATTGAAACCATAACGAAAATCATAAAACAATTTGAAGTCTGGGCCCATAGATAATTGGCTAACTGTTATTACCCACAAACCTAGGTCAAAGCTTAACCCAAAACAACTATAACAATAGTGAGTTCAACAAACCATCCATTCTCTTCCCATAACTAACCATTCAAGAAATGGAAAATGAAAATATGAACAAAGTGACAAATGTATTCAACAAAGGCTATTATCGAAATATATCTTTTCTTTTTCGAATAGAAACCTTCAAACGTGATTAAGAATTTTTCCATTCAAGATCAAAAATTAGGGAGGAGGAGTAACACACACTCAATTTTAGTCAATAATAGAGCCAAAGCTACCTCATTAATTTGAAAAATACATACAAGAGATGTTCAACAGATTGGCAAGTACATACCTTGTCTATGCGTTTTTTTATACCAGTGTTGGGGCCGAAACGATTGTTGCAACTACCAAGAGTAGGGTTTCCAAGGCAAGCTTGAGCTCTCTTTCTCCACAGTATCAACATGATGAAATGATCAAAACCCAAGGCAAAATGAAGTGGTAAAACGAAGGACTATGGGAGTAAATGCTCACGTCCTTGCAAATTCAATGCATGGCCAACCCATCACGCCGATTTTTACAAACATAATACCATATGCGCATGCCAACTCACAAATGAAAAAAGATAATCATAAAACACATGCCATGTGGATTTCATCACAACCAAGTTGCATCACCATCAACTCACATAACTTAACACCGTGCACTCCATCAACCGTCAATCACATCAGCTCGTATGTCCACATGAATAAGCTAGGGTTAAAGCATAATCGTATAGTGTAATCATATATGAGATGCCATTTAAATTATATGCTTCGAAAAACTATATCATGCACAATATAAACCTCAAGGTTTTATACTATATTGTATGTCAAACCCAATGCTCACAACATTTGTCAACACATCAACCTTATATGTGTTTATACCAAACTACAAATTTAAACTTTGTAAGCCATATCAACTATTTAAATTTTAGATATATCTCAAATTTGTAATTCTTTATGGTTTGGAAATCCTTTTATCATGCATTTAATCATAAGAATAGAACCAACCTTTTGCAAATTCATTTGATGAGTGCCATACAAATGAGAAGTAAAGAGAGTAACCACCACTTGATGCTTTTTGCAAAACTACCATTATCATGTTCAAATGCAAACAAGCATTTGCTTCACCCAAACATCATAAGGATTCTAAATTCATCTATAATTATTACGAGGCAATGAAACTAATATAATATCACATATGACATGATGAAATGAAGCATGCCATGAAAATGTTGTGCTTGAAAACAATCACTTATATGTTTTCTTATAGGGGACCTCACCTATTATCTTCTCATAATAAGTGTATAGATAGGCCTTGCAATAATTTACAGGCTAGAATAATAGGTGATAGTTTTTTTTTTCTGAGTCAATAGCCTTGAGTCCCATCCACAATGTGTGAAACATCTCAATGGCACCTATATTCAACTCCTAGGGAAAAGACCTCATAGAGAGGGTTCATGTTGCTATGTCTAGGGTTTGTTCATGGCACTTGAGCTCGAGAAGGTTTAATTAGGGTTTAAGGCCCTTGTTTACTCGCTTTAACCATGTTTAGGCATCTAGACCCATTTCCAATCTAAGTCCTTGTTTACTCCCTTGACCATGTTTATGCATCTAGGCCCTTGTTTACCCTTTTGACCATGTTTAGGTTTGATTTGGAACTCTCCTTATTGGAACCCATAGCTAACTAATGTTATAATAGTCAATTTACCTACCATTTTAACAAGAATGTGCATGCATTAATAATGTATGCACGCTAATAACATGTGCACGCTTCTACCTATGTAAGTGAAAAAAACATAAGGCCCAACCTTATTTTCTTTGAAAAGCTCAACTTATCTACAAGAACATAGACATTCCTAAGAAATACTACAGTTGAAATACCTTTTTAGTGTTTTGTGTAATTAGGGAAACAAATTTTGCCAAGTTCTTGTTATATTCAATCCTTGTGAAGAATGGAAACACGCAAAATTGAGCAAGAAAGTTTGAGAGGAAGGATCAAATCCTTGAAAAAGTCAATAAAATAAGAGAATACACTCGACATTTCCACATCTTTCTACTGCTGTTGTACAATCTTGTCTTCCTTGACCTCCTCAACTACTGACCCAATATATAGTTTTGAATTTGAATCCCCTAAAGTGGGACTTCTGACCAAATTCACAACCATTTGTTGAAGAGAAACACACCAAACTTGAAGGGATTCTATTTTCCTCTTTTATTGTGTAGGGTTTCCGGGATGAAGGCATATTCATTGTTTCTAGTTTCTTCCCAAGAATGCATCCTACCAGTAATAGAGAAAATCAAATTCCTATTATATGTAATATATCTTCTTGTCCCCTCAAAACTATATGAGTATTAGTGGTTTCACCCGATGGGCATCTCCTAGAATGTAACTGGTCCATTTTGTAAACACTACATAAGAATTGAAAAATCCCCCTACCACTTCCTGCCAATTCCACTAACAAAATACCATAACCATTAACTAGACCCTTTTCCAACATTCCTCAAACAATTGATTGCAGAGAAGGAGAATTTCAATTTCAAAGTCGTTCCACCAACCTTTTGTTTTCCAACACATAGAGAGGAACGCACATGAATCTTTAGAAGAAAAAGCAGATGAATCACGATTCTAGGCCATCCATACCAGACTAGAAAGTGACTAGTGCCAGAACCACTAAGCCACCAAACAAGACCCCCAAGCGAACTAGGATCCCATGGGAAAGAACAAGAACTCTTCTCAAGACCAAAGGAAAAGCCTCAATTCAAGCTGGTATTGAGTAGAGAAAAAATCCATAGAGACTCCCCAACTTGCATACCTAAATCCAAATCCATTACCCACTTGTAGAAAAATCCAAATCTGAGTGCAATTGATGAACTTGCTCCCACATTAAACATCGAGTGTGTGAGGGTACCACAAAAGCTATACACCTTGAACACTGTGTTCCAAGATTAAATCATGCATGCCATTTGATGTTCCATTTGTCCCTCATGCAAAACAAATACATAACTATGATTTGAAATTTAAGGGACGGGGGAAGTTCGCACCCCACTTTTAGTTCTTAAGACTCTGCAATCCAGTTGAGAGGCCATGTTGGCCATATGATATCCATATTTGTTGAGCTCCCTTAGGATGTGATAATATTTGATGATTTCAAACCTACTAACTTCCTTTTGTATTTGTCTAACAATTCTTGCGAGTTAATCGTCACTTGGAGAGAAACTCATGTGCATCAACTTGATAACTAATGCCAAATCCCTAATAACAATTAGATTTCTGATATAACTTGCATTGAGAAGCTTCACCCCCTGGAAAAGAGCCAATGCCTCTGCTTGGTTATTTGAAAGTCTACCCAGACCCCATTCCAAGGTAATTTCTTGATTTCCCTTAGGATTTAGATCAATCCCCCGCACCTGCCAAGTCCACACAAACTTAGCTAATGAACAAAATACAAAAATAAACTCAACTTGGTATATTTATATATTTAAATCACAATTTATTGCATTCACGGAAGATGCTTTATACATCCTAGTATATATGAGATGAGTAACTTTACATAATGGTGATGTGGCATATCCCCCACACCTGCCACCCCTCCAAGTCCACACAAACTTAGCGAATGAACAAAATAAAAAAAATAAAATCAACTTGGTATATTTATATATTTAAATCACAATTTATTGCATTCAAAGATGGGAGATGCTTTATACATCCTAATATATATGAGATGAGTAATTTACATAATGGTGATGTGGCATATGCCCATGAAAAAAATAGTAATATCAAATATAGGTTAGTGCAAAAAACTAAATAATAATAATAATAAATCATCCAAATATTATAATGGCAAAGAGAAATGCAATTTACAACCTACCAAGCACTTAGAGGGATCAAATTTCTTAAGGTGTAAATTTCTTTATCATTTAATTCCATGTCATGTATTAATTTCTTCATAGTAAATGATAAAAAAAATAGACCTTAAAAAATTTGATCCCTCTAAGAGCTTGATAGCTAGTCTTTAAGATGACTCTAGGCAAGTTTAACATTATCTGACAACATCTCCCACATTATTTATTTTTTATTTAATGTTACTTTACATGACAACATCTTCTCCATAGTGAACAATAGAATACCTAGCTACTCTAGAAGCAAATATAAGTGAAATGTGTAAAATAATATAATTCTAATCAATTAAAATGAAAAAAAAAATTAACAATAAAAAAAATATAACATAAAATAAAATTAAAAACACACTAACGATAATAATAAAAACAAAAAACAAATAGGACACCATATAAAATAAAATAAACAATAATTCTAAAATGAATGAAAGGTCAATCATAATATTAAAAAAATAAAAAAAAAGACAACATGAAATTGATTGATTTTAATTTGAGTGGAGTAAGTTCATGAAGATTTATTATTTGATTATATATACTCTTATATATAACGACATTTTAGCTTCAGTCTCTTTCAATTCCCATCCATGGAGGCTTGTTCTATGTGATGTCTTCACGGATATTTAATTTAAAAATTCGCGTTTAAATATAATTTTATAAAATTTAGTGATTGTTGAACCACGGGAACACGATACATTACATATAAAATGTGAATTGAACAACAACATTGACCAGCTTTCGCTTTTAACGGGAATTCAATTGGGTATCGACAAGACCCAGAGTCGTCTCTGGTGGGCTGCATCGCCGACTTAGGAACGCTAATCAAGACTAGACTGAGCTGCTCCGGTCCAACTTCATGCCAACTAACCCCATCCATCACCATGAAAATGGTTGGGGTTTGTGCTCTTCTTTTAATTATCCAATTTCTATAATAAGAAGTCGACGTCATTATCATACAACACATGTAGATTCATTGATGGTAGAAGATCCAGATAGACCTACTCCTCTATTTTTTGGTATTTAAAGGCAGATCGGAACGGAGGAGATTCAATAACAGCATTTATTTCCGGTAGGAGTGTTTGGTTGGATGCCTTCTTTTATATATACACTCTGTCCCAGTATTCGTTGAATTGGGCATCATCCGAGTAATTAGCAAGCCCGAAGGATCAGGGTAAGCTCAATACCTTTATTTTTCAGTGGTGAAATATATAGATATTTTATTGAATATTCTCTTGTATTTTGTTGGATGTTGTCTTGCTTTGTTAACATGTTTTTAATTTTATTCTCCCTCTACTATGCTTATGTTTTTCTCTCATTTGATCCTCCCATGATGAAGGTCATATATACTAGAGTTTCTGTATAAGGGAGCTTCGTTTGCATTTGCGTTATGTTTTGGGTGATTTTTTTTTTCTCTAGTTTTTATTTCCTGTTTCGCTTGTTTGTAGGAAACTCATGAATTTGTATTTTCGATCCGTTGAAGGAATATTAAAGACATGATTAGATTTTTACTAATTTTTACTGAAAGTTTAATGGATTTATTGCATGTAAGTTATAGTTCATGATACTGAAAATCAGGGTCTTTAATTTTGTAGGGTTTTTCCTTTTTTTAAAAATTTCTTTGGGGTTTTTCCTTTTTTTAAAATTCCACTTACCAGCCATTAGATCGCACTGTTAGCTTGGTAATTTAGTGATGCAAGTAAAGTTGTTTTACTCCTTGGTAAACAGTGGCTTGCTGGGTGGGTGAAAATGGGCTGCTGTTTTTTCTCCCACCAAGGTTGAAGTCTCTTCAATGATATGCTCGTGCTCATGCTTGTGTTTGTGACATTGCTTGTGAAAAATGGGCGGGGCAGGTGCAATTCCTGGGCAAATTTGGTGGAGTAGATACCCCTACCTGTGGCCTCTTAGCTTAAGGGTGACTTCTATATCCTGGCAATATGTTTCTGCCCATTAAATAGGTCATGTAGAACAATTGTGTTGCTTGCTCATGTTGACTGGAGGCATTCAGTCAAAAACAAAAAAATGTTGCTTTACTTGAAAAAGTGTGCGAAAGCTTGCCGGCCCTCTGGACTTTAGGTGCTTTGATGAAGTGATTCTAGTAAATGTTGGGTGGAAAGAACATGAGTTGTGATTTTCTTCCATTTCTAGAATCTGTGTTGTAAAGATTTCAATTTTCCAGTACTTTTAGAAAGTACATATGGTTTGTACGATTTATTCAGAAGCAATTCCTGTAAACATTTAACAAACATGATTTCTGTCAGTCAGGCCAAAGATTTACAGTTGGTCATGTTTGCATGATGTTTGTGTCTTAGTTGGCTTATTGATTGTGCTGAGAGGCACATTCTACAACCCAGGTAAGGGGAGGGGGATCCATAAACCTCTTTGTGGGTGTGTGTAATGCTAAAAAGATAAAAAGGAAAGAYAACAACCTAGCTAGCTGACATAAACATATGGCCCACCCTTTATGTGTTATTTATACATGGTAATTCTGTGGATTATCATTCACAATGGAAATATACCTTTCCAAAACGTGCTTYTGTGGATTGTCAATGTTTCCTCTTGCATGTGTTTGTGTATGTTGGGTGTTGATAATATACAATGTAGCAAAACCTTTGGGCACRGAGAGATGTATCAAGGGAGCTTAAGTAATWTTTTTTACCTTGCGGCAATTTGCATGTTCTGTTTGTTATACTACCAAGAAGCTAGTTTCTTTCAAGTTTGTTTGAGAACTGCCCATTCTCCCATAATTTCGTCTTCGAAAATTTCCTTTGTTGAACTTCAATGGTCCCTGACAGCTTCTGGATATRGGTATTTGTTGGGTACTCRTTGCATTGTAATCCAAAGATGCTCAGTTAGCTTTTCATACCATGTGCGAGGKGCTTGCTTTAGGCCATACAAAGACTTGATGAGCTTGCATACCTTATGTTCTTGACCCTTCACAACAAATCCTTCTGGTTGAGACATGTAGACATTCTCTTTCAAATCTCCATTCAAGAAAGTTGTCTTCACATCCATGTGATGAATCTTCCACCTATTGTGTGATGCCAGAGCCAACAATGCATGAATGATAGCCCATTTTGCTGTGGGGGCAAAAGTCTCTTCATAGTTTATGCCTTTTTGTGCATATCCTTTCACCACAAGCCTCTCCTTATGCTTGTCAAGTGAGCCATTTGATTTGTACTTGTTCTTGTAGACTTACTTGTAGCCAATTGGTTTGGTTCCAAATGGAGGATCCACCAACTTCCATGTCCCATTCTTGGTGAGAGCATCATACTTCTTTTGCAAAGGTTCTTTCTACTCATCATGAGAAACAACTTCTTCAAAGGAAGTTGGTTTAAAGTTAGTAGATAAAGTCAATTCACAATCAAATGAAACATCCATATCATTGACATCACCTGAATTTGAATTATCTACATCACCTCCATCAGCTTGTGTTGTCGAACTTCTGGTTCCTATCTTTCCAACCTCATTAGGACGAACACTTTCAACTATCTTTATGAGTCACTTTGGACATTTCTGTGATGGTCCAGGTTGCTTAACTGATTAAGACGGTGATGCATTTCCATTAGGGTTCAACCTTTCAATCCTCTCAATCACATCATTCATTTGAACTTCCTATTTTGATGAAGTGGTTGGATCTTCTACATGAAGGGGATATGGCACTTCAAAAGGAGATTCTAGAGATTGATCCAAGATAGGGACCCCCCTTCAAGATGTGGAACCTCATTATCAAACTCATAATATGTCTTTACATGAATCTATCCAGATGATCAAGCTGCCACTCAATAGTCTTGTCATTCTTAGTGGATTTAAGAAAAACCTGTCAAATTTTTAGGCAATCCAATGCATTCACTTTCAGATCTGAAAATTACTTCCAAGTGACTTCAAATAGTAAACTAGGGTTGTTATCATTGAATAATTTTACATTGAAATTATGACAGAAAAAATTATAGCGGAAGCAAATGATCAAATAGAAATCATCCATTCACAAGAGACACAAATTTTTGTTCAGTAAAATTTTCGGATTGAGAATTTTTGAGGACAAAAACAACCCTCCCAGCGAAATTACAACTTTCAGCAAATTCCGAAAAAACCCTTCCAACTTGCGAATCTGCTGTACAACCTACTGACATCACCTATACGACTGTTGACGTCACTTGTACATACTGTACTGACACTGACGTCCCCTGTAAGGACTGTACGAACTGCTGACATCACTTGTACTGATTGTATGCATTACCGATGTTACATGTACAGACTGTACGACCCCACATGTGTGGCCTGTATCTCCTCTTCCTCTCACACGTGTGACTTCCTTGGCTGAAAAATAGAGAAAGAATGTCTAGAAACCGTAGGCCAAATTTGCCGAAGTGAAGAATTTCCTTTGCTGAAATTGCCACCCCAATCTTCTTGGCATAAGTGGTCACTCACTTATGCCAATTCCATAATGTCATAATGAGATGTGCTAATGTCTCCTCACATTGCCTCTCCTTTTATAGAAGTCTAATGAGTGAGTTTAGGAACCCCTTCTAAACTCAACATTAAATTATAATTGTTTATTCCTCCATGTGGGTGTGAAGCCCCAAAATGTGGGTGTGAATCCCCAATCAAGCCCCAACTCAATATACAAGGGGTTTTTACAAAATGAAAAATGCAATGTGAGTTCTAACAAAGATTCCCACATGCCTGACACCAAGGCCAATGTGAGAATACATGCCCGATGCTACAAAACATCAATAAAACCAAATCTATGGAAAGAATGAACTTTTTGTTTACCTCATCATAAAGATGATATGCCTTGGTGGTATTTAAATACCCCAAGAAGATGCACTTTCAACTCCTTGTGCCTAGTTTGTTTCTTTTCTTGTTAGGAAATAAGGCATAACAAGTAGAGCCAAAACCCCTAAGATGCCTCACTGAACGAATGTGGTTATACCACATTTCATAAGGAGTCTTGTTACCAAGAGAATGAGATGGAATTCTATTTCTCACATATATTACACATAGAATTGCATCATCCCGAAATATCAACTTCACATTCTTGAAAAATAGCATTGAATGTACCATATTCAAGAGTGTCCTGTTCATTCTTTCTAATACACCATTCCGTTGAGGATTGTATGTGTTAGAAATTGAGAAATAATGCAGAACAGTAAAATCCTTTTCAAATTTTCAGTTAGAATTACAACAAAGTCTCATTTTTCAGAACAATAAACACAACAACCCTACTTGACTCTCAGCAGAGAAACAATAAATTTCCGGGAGTGTAAATCCAACATACTTTCTGGTCTAAATTGAAGAAACAATAGATCAGTATCTAGATCTAAACTAGATGCTGATATAGATCTTATATATGTCAAAACACAAACTGATACACTATGGATCTGATATACATTAGATCTAAACTTCAAGTTAAATAAAGAGCTTGACTAATGAACAAAATAGCAAGTCACTTACCTTGAAGACTTACCATGAAGGAGATGCAAACACACATTAGAGATGAGATTCCATTAGTGCTTATGCTCAACAAAATCTAGGGTCATTGATCTACCATATAGGTTAGATCCCTTGCCAAAAGATGAAAAGACTTTCTTGCCACCAGTAGGAGAAAACACCACACAGAAAATTCTGTGATCAAACCCTAAGACCCACATGACTTTCCAGCAGATAGAACACATGTGCCAAAGGGGTACGGCTATGATGAGTCATAGGGCACGACTAGTTAGGATAAAGGTCAGATATGTGAAGGAGAGGCCACGTTCAATGCAAAGGTGATCAGATCTAAGAGGAGAGGCCATGGTCCAAGCAAGGGAAAGGCCCGATTTGCGTAGTAGAGGCCACGTCCTATTGAAAGGGACAGTTCTGGGCTAAAGAGGCCAAGGCTCAAACTAGGAGAGCCGAACCACCACAACATAAATGCTATATGGCCGAGCCACCATAAGGGGCCAAACTACCACTGCAGAAATGCTTTAAGGTCGAGCCACCATAAAGGGCCAAACTACTACAGCAGAGATCAACAAGGCCGATCCACCACAAAGGGCCAAACTACTATAGCAGAGATCAACAAGGCCGATCCACCACAAAGGGCCAAACTACCACAGCAGAAATCACCAAGGCCGAGCCACCACAAAGAGAGCCTCAAGGGTTGATCTACCATAGCGGAAATCAACAAGGCCGAGCCACCATCAAGAGAGCCTCAAGGGCTGATCTACCACAGCAGAAAACAACAAGGCTAAGCCACCATAAAGAGAGCCTCAAGGGCTGATCTACCACAGCAGATAGCCTCAAAGGGAGCTGATATACACCACAACAAATTAGCCTCAAGGGGGGGCGATCCACTCCACAACAAATAGCCTCAAGGGCCGAGTCACCACAAAAATACTCCAACAGCTGTTGCAAGAGGAGGGCCGCAGCAAGAAGGAGAGATCCGCTCACCTTTGAAGAGCATAATAGAATGTGTGTGTAAAAAAAGATGAGGGTAGATCTCTTTTTATACTAGGCTAGGGGTTAGACTAGGGGTAATTGAAAAGATAATAATTAAAGTGATATTAAGAAATTAACATATTTAATTAATATAAATATTAATTAAACATGTTATAAATTAAACTTTTAATTAACACTTTCACATTGACCCTTAATACAAAACCCCAAATAAACACAAGCAAGGGTGAAGAGG
>JASDQU010754629.1:0-12793 GCA_032191745.1 Picea mariana
TATTTATTTGATCAACCGACTTTAAATGCGAGGCAAACCAGATGGCTGGAGTTTCTGTGCGAATATGAATTTGATATCAAGCATATCAAAGGGAAACAAAATAAGGTGGTTGATGCACTCAGCAGAAAAGTGCACGAATTACATGCTACAGCCATTAGCATGTACATAACTAAGATGAAAGACAAAATTTTGGAAGTTGAAAATACTGATTTGCAGTACATAGGTCTTGTAGCAAAGCTACAGCAGAGTGAGAGAGCAAAAAATAAGGATAGTTACACCTTGGGGACTGATAGTTTACTTCTGTATAAAAACAGAGTGTATGTACCCAATGTCCAAGAATTGAAGCTGGCAATTATAAAGGAGATGTATAACGTGGCTTATGTTGGCCATCCTGGATATCAGAAGACTGTGGCAGCAGTCAAAAGCCATTATTTTTGGCCGGGTTTTAAGAAACAAATCACTGAATACAGCGCCAGATGTATGGAGTGCCAAAAAGGTTAAGGCTGAGCATAGGCACCCAGCAGGGTTGCTGCAGCCTTTACCCATCCCTGAATGGAAATGGAACGTGGTAACAATGGATTTTATCACCGAACTATCTAGAACCAACAAGCAGCATGATTCAATCATGGTGGTGGTGGACAAGCTTACTAAAGCCGCCCATTTTATTCCACTGAAAACCACCCACAGGGTAGCGGATGTTGCTGATATCTTTTTAAAAGAAGTTGCACGCTTGCATGGACTTCCTAAGACAATTGTGTCTGATAGGGACCCGAAATTCACCTCGAAATTCTGGAAAGGATTGTTCAAGGGATTCAGAACGAATCTAAACTTTAGTACAACATATCATCCTGAGTCTGATGGTCAGACAGAGAGGGTGAACAGGCTATTAGAATACATGCTGAGAATGTATGTGATGGAAAAACCATCAAGGTGGGAAGACTACCTGTATTTGGTAGAATTAACCTACAATAATGGGTATCATGCATCATTGAAGATGAGCCCATTCGAAGCACTTTATGGAAGAAAGTGAAACACTCCAGTGAGATGGGATAATCCAGCTAACAGAGCAGTAGTTGGGCCTGAGTTGCTCAAAGAGATGGAAGATCAAATGATAAAAGTTAAACAAAATCTAAAAACTACCCAGGACAGGCAGAAAAGTTACGCTAAAAGTCACAAAACCTATAGAGAATTCAAAGTGGGTGACCATGTGTTCCTGAAAATGAAGACTAACAGGAGTTCCCTGAAGTTGGGAAGTTGCGCCAAATTGGCAGCATGATTTTGTGGGCCATTTGAGATCCTAGAAAGGATTGGGCCAGTTGCATACATGCTTGCAGTACCTGCATCTATAAATGTACATAATGTGTTTCATGTTTCACTACTTAAGAAATATGTACCTGATGCTAATCATGTTATCGATTGGAATCTGATTCAGGTGGAACCAGAAGGTGTCCTGCAAGTGCATCATGTGCGCATATTGGACAGGAAAAGAAAACAGCTCCGGAATCGAGCCATAGAGATTATAAAGGTTCAGTGGACCTGGTACAATCCTGATGATGCGACATGGGAGCACGAAGAAGTTATGCGGGCAGAGTACCCGCATCTTTTTGAAAATTTTGAAAGGCTTGTAGAGACAGTGTAAGTTGCACTGAGGACAGTGCAAAATAAGGGAGGGGGGATTGTAATGTCCCCAAGGACTAGCCCAATTGTAAATTTGATGTATGAAATGAATTGTAAATATGTGTTATAGGCTGGGAGTCAAGTTTGTATAAGCTGGTGGGCTTATGTGATTGTTAGGCCAGAGAGCCTAAGGGTTGGAGGCCAAGGGCCTGATTTTGTACTTGTATATATATATGCAAAAACATTTAATAAAATTGTAAACACCGCCAGGTGCAGACGGACCACAATGAATGAGTGAAGGGGGACTGAGCATCCACAGAGTGGGCAAGGAATTAGGGGCTGAAAGGTGGGAAAGAGGCTAAGTGTTGAGCCTAGGGGGGGGCTTAAGCCTGGGAATAATATTTTAATATTATCTCAAAAAAGACATGTGCATTTTATGTTTATCCTAAGTTTTGGCAAGGGAGGATGTACAAGGGTGATGCATGCTGGTGGAATGCATGCAGTTCCATGGGTGATAAGTGTCAATCCTGACACATGCGAATAAAATGGCCAGGGTGAGCTGTGAGAAGGGTTCCTCCTCCATTCAACCCGATTGCCTGAACGCATACGGAGCCCTGGATAGTATGACCAACCCGACTCCTGTAGAGAACCTTCGTGCGTCCCTTTGATTCAAAATTTTGTGTCTGGATCTGAGAAAACCCATGTGTGCATTCCCTGAACAAGACGCCTGTGTTGATTTCGGGAAAGAATCTGTGTTGTTTGGGAAAGTTGGTACTCCCTTCTCTGTTCTAAACCGGGGATTCTGCATCGACCCCTGCGTGGACGACTCATCACGCATCCCTGAGAATCCAGAGTGTGAGTCTATTCCGTGTTGCCAAATGGAGTAAACGAAAGTGTCTCGTCCCTGCTAAGCCTGTTTATGCTATTGCACCTGTTTGGAGCTATCCTCGGGTGTTCGTGTCTGATTTACCATTGATTGTGGTGGATGTGTAGTGTTTGATCCTATGTGGCTTGTTGACCAGTTTGTACAACAATCTCTCTAGGTGAGAGAGGTGGTTGAAGTTGGAAAAACAGGTTGATGGACATGTGAGCAACTCCCTCCAAGTGAGAGAGTGCGCAGAGGAAGGAGAGGATTCCTGGAAGGAACCCTATAGCTGCCATAGAGCCCGGAGACTTTCGGTTTGGTCTGTTTCTATAACCCAAGGAAAGGGAGGTTAGCAGCCGAAGGACTGTCCAGGTGACAGAGAAGGTGTATCCTCCTGGGGTAGAACAAGCACGTGGGGAATGAGGGACTATGGGCAGTGAGTGTGGGTGGTTCCAGGGAGAGAATCCCTTCCTGTGGCTATGTGTTGTTTTCCCTGTAACTTCAACCCAACCTAGGATTCCTTGTCTCGGGGTGGAGCTTAGTCCCGACTCGGGGGTGACCCACTCCTGAGTTGATGAGCAGTGTGGTCTAAGGCTGGGAGGTTCGTGGAAGGCCTGCACTTGGTTGGTGGACTTTACCACTGTTAAAAGATAAGTATCTGATTATGTTTTAATCATGTTTTTGCATGACTCTACTGCATATGTTATCATGATTTCCGTTGTGTATATGAATTAGTATGAACGTTGTCGATTGTTAATTATGGAAGTAACTCATATGAATACTCTGTGTAGAATGTGTTTATTTGTTTGAATGCATGTGGATTGTATAATACCTGTATGAATTACGTACCAAGTGGTGTTAAAGCTTTCTTTTAAGAGTCATTAAGACATGGTAGCTAAAAAGGTGTGCTACATATGCTCATTTCAAACCTGTTAGCATTTAACATCACTCATGTTAAACGGGAAATCAATTCAATGTCTGATAGGTTAGTGGTGTTTGCAACATCCCTTACTCGACAACTTTTTCCCCAAAGACTTGATTGTACGTTTCAATCTTTATATCGTCCTCATGTCCCTAATAACGTAGAATCATGGTAGGTATTCTAAAGTGATGAAAGCATTTTCGCTTTCATACAAAATGAACCATTTAGGCCCATGGAAGTCATATCCATTGAAGATGATAAATTTCCAAAGGGCCTGACTCCTCTTGAAAGTTCATTTTCGTCAAGTGATGTAAGAAAAAAAGAGATCCATAAGGGAGAGAATTTGAAAAGGAAAGTGGGTGATACGATTTCCTTGAACCTTGGGACACTCGAATCTCCAAAAATTGTTAAACTAGGTGCCTAATGTTCTGATGAAGAAAAGGTGATATTCACATAATTAATCTGTGAATTTCAAGATGTTTTTGCATGGTCATACGAGGATCTTCGTGGTTTTGATCCTGCTCTTATATAGCATGTCATTCCTATCAATGAAGGGGTAAAACCCATTAGGAAAAAAAAGAGACCTATTAACCCTGCACTCGAAGCTACTATTACGAAAGAGTTGGAAAAATTATTGAAGGTTGGTATCATATTTCCAATTAAGTATTCTGAATGGGTTTCAAATTTGGTTCCTGTTCGGAAAACGACTGGTCAGATAACATTGTGCATTGATTTTTGCACATTGAATAGAGCGAATGTCAAAGACCGTTTTCCTCTCCCTAATATGGAAATGATTTTACAACAAGTTGCAGGGTCACAAATGATGTCCTTACTTGACAGATTTTTTGGCTATAATCAAATCAAAGTAAAAATGATGGATAGATATAAAACCACTTTTACTACACGTTGGGGCACATTTGCTTATGAATGTATGCCTTTTAGTTTGTCTAATGCAGGTGCCACTTTCCAAAGATCTATGCAAATATATTTTGACGATATGATCGGTAAAATTATCCAAGTTTATCTCGATGATTTGATTGTCTATTTGAAGAACTAGTTGGATCATTTTGGTCATCTTAGAAAATTTCTCATGTGATGCAGAAAATTTGGTATTTCTTTAAAACCCTCCAAGTCGATTTTTGGTGTTACGAAAGGAAATATCCTCTGTCATATTTTTTTTATTCAAGAATAAGAATTGAACCTAAAATGATTGTTTCTATTCTAAGTCTCCCAGCTCCCACCTCCAAGAAAGAGGTCCAATCTTTTATGGGCATTATCAATTTCGTCTATAGGTTTGTTCCAGATTTTGTTTTCATGGTTAAATCAATTCATAATCTTATGAAGCAAGATCGTTATTTTTCTTGGATAGATGACATTGAAAAGGATTTCCTTGGGATTAAGAAAGCAATCAGCTCCGCACCGGTTTTGGCGAAACCGGATTTTGAGAAAGAATTTATCATATATACCAATGCCACCGAGGAAGTAATGTATGCTATCCTCTTACAAAATGATGATCAAAACAACGAAAAACCTTTAACATACATGAGTCAGAGTTTATTAGACGATGAAATCAATTACTCTTATATTGAAAAACATGTTTTTTCTCTTGTTAAGGCTATAGAAAAATTTCTCCACTTTATTTTAGGCAAGCATATGCATGTAAGAGTCCCTTTTCCTGTTGTTAAGTTTCTTCTCTCACAAACTTATCTTTTAGGAAAACTTGCACATTGGCTTGCCAAAATTCAGGAGTATGATTTAACCATCATGACTTCAAAAATGATCAAGGGACGAGACTTATCCCTTCACTTATCTCAACACCCTGAACCAGGTGAAGAACTTGATGATTAGGATAATCCTCTTCATCTTTGTTTTATATTGAGAATCAAAATCCTTCTATAGTTGAACATCCTTGGTATAAAAATATGGTGTATTACTTGCAGCATAAAAAATGCCTAGATAACTTGGATCCTCACCAAAGAAGAAGTCTTTGCCTCGAATAATCCAGGTACATCATTTTGGGTGACTTATTGTTTAGAAGGTATGTTGATGGTTTACTACTCTGATGTGTGAATGATGAAGAAGCATAGAAATTGTTACAGGAAATTCATGGATCGGTAATTTCTGTCATTCACGTTGGTAGCCATTTTCTGCTAAAGCTACTGCCTTTAAAATTATAATAAATGGTTACTATTTGCCTTCCATATTTTGAGATTCTTACAAATTCACAAGATCTTGTGATAAATGCCAAAAAATTGTTGGGAAAGAACATATTTCTACCATGCCTTTACAATTTGTACTCCCAGATTTCCCTTTCTCTAAATGGGGTCTAGACTTTATTGGTCCTATCAATCCTTTGTCTTCTACAGGACATATTTTTATTTTGACAACTACAGACTACTTTACTAAGTGGACTGAGGTTGTCCCTCTTAAGCATGCACAGGATGAGAAGGTAATTTGTTTCTTGGAAACTAATATCTTTTCCAGATTCGACATTCCACTAGAGGTCATTACAGATAATGGCCTAGCCTTCATTTCTGCAAAGTTAACTCAATTTCTGGTTAATCTAGGGGTCAAACATTTCACTTCATGTGCTTATTACCCCCAGAGAAATGAACAATCCGAGTCCACTAACAAGAATCTGGTTAGGATCATCAAGAAGACCATAGAGGATAACCTCGCAAGTGGCACACACTTCTCACTTATGTTCTCTGGGAAGATCACACTACCACCAAGGTAGGCACAGGTTGTACTACCTTCTAGCTCACATATGGTCAAGAGGATATTATTCCTACTAAGTTGGAGCTTTCCTCTTTATGGCTGATGTTACAAATTGAAGAATTAAATTCTTCAAATGTTCCCCAAAGGATAAATGCACTGCTGGCCCTGGAAGAGAAAAGGAATTTTGTCTTAGTGAACATAAAAATAAGGCAGCAAACTGTAAAAAAATATTTTAACAGATGAGCAAAAGTTGTTGAATTTAAGATTGGCGAGAAATTCCTACTATGGAACTCAGCTCATGTCGAGAGAGGAAGACACTCGAAGTTCCAGAAACTATGGCTAGGTCCTTTTAAAATCACTTTCGTCCTAGGTGAAAACTCATACCTTCTAAAGGATTTGGAAGAGCAATTGTTCTCCTATAGCACTAATGGTTCCCACTTGAAACGTTATGTGGAACCTGACTGATATTTAATTCTTATTTAAGTTGACTTATGTATATAGTTTTCTTTGTTTTACTATTTTTCTTTTATTTTGGTTTGTTGAGTTTTTAATTTTTGTTGTTTTGTTTTCTTAACTTTATCAAAAATAAAGTCTCGATCAGTTTTTCCATGACAATATCCTTCTATAAGTATTGTTGATCAATAAATAATAAGATTTACACAGTTGTCGCGATGTCCTCCTTTTAGACACCACTGAAATTTCTTTTTTCTTTCAACACTGTTGTAGGATAGTTCATTTTGTTTTCTTCCCTATTTTTGCTCTCCCTTTCTTCCCTCCATCCTGATATTCAAAAGAGCGTATCAGAAAATTTTCTCCTTGAAATTTTAAGAAGCATTATATGTTACAAATTGATCGAATTGTATGCATACGGGACCAAACCCCCTCATACGTACCACTTTCCATGAGTTATTCCCAAAATCCCGCATCATTATTTCCCTTAAACCATATTTTTCCCCATGTCGCATAACTATTCTTATCATTAATTATTTTTATCCATTTCTATTGATCTGCAAAACCAGACATTCTGAGTTCTTAATCTATTGGAAACAGATTACCCTGTGGAGTTGTCAGTTTGTTGACGCCCAAAAGTGCAACATAGGTACCTGCATGCAAAGTGGTTTCAATGCCTTATTATTTATTTATAATTAATAATGTACTAATAGGTGGGACCCCGTGTGTGGATATGAAAGACGGATGACACATTTGCTTATGTTCTTATGACTTGGTTGCGAGATGAATTCTACAGTTTATTGCCTTTAAGTTACTCTTTAAAACAAATGGTCAAATGACAAATTTAATGGACAATGTGATTAAAAGAGAAATGATCGTGTTTTGATAGTTATCATAAGTTTTATTCTGTTGCATTAAATTTAAAAGGAAATATAAAATCCAAGCTTGAAGTAATGGATGATAATGGTATTGTGGATCTCTTGTTAAAAGGGTTATGCGCCATTGTTTAAAGTTTAAATCTTAAGAGTTGGGACATGGTCTCTCTAGCAAATGTTCACATATATTATATTGGGGTTGGCACATATGTTAAATTTTGAAAGTATAGGAAAAGGGTGACGTATCCCGCTTGCATTGAATTGTTATGGAAATAGTGGATTATGCGTTGTATGGCTAGCTCGCTCGTACTGGTTATGGTTGAAGGAGTAAGTGTGGATACGACGTGCAGTAAATGCATGTCGCTCGAACCTACCTTGATGGTCACCACCCTTGCTATTTTTCATTTGGTCATTTTTGTTGGTTGTTATTGCCTCCGTTTTGCTCGGTCGTGGAAGAAGTGTTCGGACTTTATCGATTTTCTTTGGCATTTTTGCACCCAGGTATGAGGGTTCTTGCTTCTCCATCCATAAATTCTTTCTTTTCTCATTAATTAAATCAAAAGTTGGCTCTTTCATTTGTCCAAGGTTATGTCATATGGTTTTTTTTCGACTGTGTATTAGATTTGGATGAAGTTTGTCTCTATGGTATTTATATGCAAGCGAATTCACAGTTGAACGATGTGTGACTGTTTCTCGTTATTGATGTAACAGTGGTTGCTATGTTTCTTTACTTGTGGGAAAAAATTGTGGGAAAGAGTTTAGGGTCTGCCTAGCTCGCACCTTTTGGATTATATTTATACTTTTCCTCTCAATTATTTATATGGATATCATGGATATTTTTCTCACAGCCTCTATAAAGGGCATGTGAAGAGGTCTGTGCAAATTAAAGGTGGTAAAATACTGTTGAAGCATTCTTTTGACTAAACCCTCAAAGTGTTTGCCTGCTTTCTCTCCCATACCTCATTGTTGTTGATGAATGGTATATTAAACCCTACAGTTGAATAACTGTGTAAGGATGGATAAACCAACATTTGAGAGAGACATTGCTCACATCTCTTTTGTCATGAGGTTTTTGTCGATTTGTTACTTAAGAGTTAATGCCAAGCTTGCTTGTTTATAAAACATAGTCTGTTATGTGACAATATTGAAGCGATGACAGCATTGTAAGACATTGCTTAAGAGATATAGTCGTGTTGTGTTAGTGTGCTTAAGGTGGTCGATTTTTTATGGATGGATCGAATACCTCTGTTGACGAATTATATATATGTTGAATGAACTTTGTGAACAGGAATTATGGAAGTTTTGTTATTTGAAATATTAGTTTAATTTTGTGTTATCCACGGGGGTTCCTTTTTGGTTGATTTCGAGAAACTCTGTATGTGGTTAAAGAATATCGACGGCAATGTTTTGGACCCAGTGTGTCCATACTTTGACTGTTAGTTTTGGTTGTTGGAATATTGTGTTTCCTTGACCCTATTGTGCGCAGGTTTTGTTATGTTTTTTGAATTGTTTATTGGACAATCTTTATTAAATGAATTCTATAAATGTAATTACAAAAGGCACGGTGAACAGTCTTGAAGTGAAGCACCAGTTTTGGAATTTTGAAACAGAGTATTGAATTTTGATTTTGAAATAGGAAAGGGTTTGGAAATTTCGTTGTTATGATGATGGCATTGTTTTGTATGGATAATGAAAAATAGTAAGCATTAGAGTCCCTTCCATTATACCATCTTACGCACATTACACTCCCCTCATTATCCCACTTACACATTTTACACTCCTCCTTCTATTATTACTCATTTTTAAGGAAACGTCTGTATGAAAATAAAAGAAATGGAGATGGAGGTTAATTGATGATTGGTGTTTTGAGAGCTGGTTATATACACAGTTTGATTATATTTATGATTTTTTGAACAATATCCATGTATCTTTCCCCCTCCATTCTACCATTTTATGCACACTACGGACCCCTCATATTCCCGATGACCCTATCAGTCCCTATTCATATAGCAATTGATTAATGGAATTTTTATGGATGAATTGCATGGGTTCTATGGTAAATAATAGATCCAACTCTTAATTTTATTTAAGTGGAGTTTCATGTATGGATTATTAATATTTTTTCATGATTCATTGAATATTGCTACAGTATGAGTTTTTTCAGCAGGGGCAGTAATGGTAGAGGTAACAGAGGTAGGGGAAATTGGCAAAGAGGTCATAGAAGACCTCGGTTCTCTATACATTTAGATGTTGACCCACAAGAATTGAACCACCTTTTCCAAGATGGTTTCTTTAACTTAGTAGTTCAAGGAATATTCCAGCCCCCACCAGAAAGACCTCCTTGTTACATGTCAAAATTCCTCACTTCGATAATGTCAATTGTCGCAAGTGTCGCACTTTTGTCACAAGTGTTGTAAATGTCACATTTTCATTCTACATGTGTCGCATTGTGAACGATTCCATGGAAACACTTGATACATCCTCTAGAACATGTTAGAAGAAGAAGCCACATCATTTGACAGATGAAACAAAATTGTTTTCTATGAGAATTGGTCATCTTGACAATTTTTTGAAATATCAACGCTCCCCTACTCATATGCAAGGAATGCTAGCGCTCTCTTTCTATATAGCAGGGAGCGTTGTAGCACTCTTTTGCCCGTTGTAAAGGAGCGTCGTTTGGTTGAGAAAATCTTGGGAACAAATCCCCTTTTTCTCTAAGGACAGTTAGGGATGATTCGAGTTGGTTTGGCTCGAATCTAACCCTTAGGCTGTATCTAAGGGGGATACCACAACTGATGGAGTCATATCCTCACCTAATCCCAAATATAACCAAGGTGGTTGTACCTCCCAAAGTATATAAATGGAGGCATTCTCATGGTGACCAAGGAGGAAAATAATCAGCAAAATTATTGTCATTCTGATCATGGATCTTTCGAGCAAGGGGTTGGACGAGGAGGACTTGGAGAAGTTGTTGCAACACCACCCATGATTGTAAGTGTCTCTTTAAATTTCTCATCAATATACTTGGTCTATTCCATTTTAGTTTGTGTATCTTTACATATGATTTTCTATTATAGATGAATTTGTTTAATCTAATATGGTAGAGTAGGATTTTCCTTGTCTCTCTTTGTTGTTCGTGGTTTTGCAGGTATCAAGCCGTGTGAAAGAGTTTAGATATCAATCTTGAATTGGAGCAGCAAGGACAAACACTGAAAATAGGTACGATCACCTTTTATCCTTCTCTCTTTTTGGTTAGTTAAAAAAATCTGAAAGGGATGTTAGTGTGCATTTGTATCTTTTTGTCTTGGTATTAGGGGTCCAGAATCCAAGGGGGTATTCACTTGTCCACAAGGGAATTTTCCTATAACAGAAATTGGTGACTCCACTGGAGATTGAAGCTTTCAGTTTTGGTTCTTTCCTTGGTTTGTCCTTTTCTTTTTCCTATCCTCGGATCCTGTTTTTTCATTTGATCTATCCATACATCTATTATTTTTTATAAATTTGTCTTACAAAGTCTTTGTTTGAAATTTCCTGAGTTATTGAATTTTCTGGGTTTTTCCAAAACTTTTCTCATAAACAATGCCCTCTCCAATGTAAGTCAGAGCATTGATTGTTCGATCAATGCTCCCCCAGGGTGTATTAGGGAATGGTGTAGCGCTCTGGTGTTGTTACTACCAGAGCGCCGATTTTTCTTGCCTAGAAAAATTGTTGACTACATGTTTGTTGGGTGTAGTTCTTTGGTATTTTTCTCTAGCTCGGATCATTTTCTATTATATCATGTCTTATGTTTGACTTACAACTTGATTATTTTCACTCTTTTAGTCTTTGATTGGGTTTTGTGTTGTCTTTCCTTGTCGCAAAAAATTATCATTTTTCCTCAAACTTGGGTTATTGTTGTTGCTCTTTTCGTTCATCTGATTGATTAGAGATTGTTATATGGAAAGTCATTGATCTCAGTCCTATTTACTTGGTCTTTGATCCTTACTCATTTTCGGAAATATTTTTAAGTGTGATTCTTTTTTTGGGGTGTTTTTCTTTGAATAGATGGTTTGTTCTTCTTTTCGTCTCTTATCGATTGGTGAGAGTGTCTTTGTTTATGTGTTTTTGCTTCCTCTTTTCCAAAGGTGCAATAATGAAATCATTCTTCATTATTAGTGAAACAAGAAGCATTAGACGAATTATTCAATTCACATTTACAATCAAACAAAGAAATACTTTTGCATTGGTTTTTGGATTTTGGAAAGGTTTTCTTTATAATTCGGAAATTGTTTGGATTCTTGTTGAGGCAGAATTATATGAAATTTTTTCATTCTTGAGTGCTTGTTAGTGAATGAAAAAGAAACTCTTCTCCTTCCCATAATTAGAAGTTCATTGAAAAAAAATTGCATCTCATTATTTTTATCTTTCTTGGATTCGAGTATCCAACATCATCAGTTACACTATCATTCACTTTTGCATAAAGAACATCCACTAAAATCAACACTAATTAAAATCAATCTAGAAATTTTTTTATTTTTAAATCTTTACACCAACAATAGACTAGGACTAGCGCTTTGGAATAGGCTGTGAGAATAAATCTCCAAAGCATTCAAGACAAACTCAGAATCTTGCAATAGGGAGAGTAAATCAAATTTGTGTATAAGCATAGCTGGGATCCCCCTCTCACATAGGGGTTACACACAAGGTCGTGTTCCAGAGAGAAATAAAGATTATCCCTCCGAGGCTTAACCGTTCGTAGTAGTCAGATTGTATATTAGGGTATCTTCTTGAGGTTCAGTTGTCTTCATTTGGTCTTGGAGCTTCGTGAATTCTGAATCCGTTCGGGGTCCTCTGGAGTTTTACCGGTCCACTTGTCCTCAGTTCTCTTGAAGGATTTCAAACTTGATATCATGCCCATACATTCGGACTCGACTGTCGACTGTACCCTCCTAGAGGCTGATTACGAGTTGGTATCCTTATTAGCCACAATATTTAGGGTCCTTACACGAGGTGATAGTGAAGGGAAGTCTTCGTTGTACCTGGAACAGACGTTGGTCAAACTCACTCAGGCTCCTTGGAGGGTAACCCACGCGTAAAACAGTGAGGAAGCTTGCACCAAGGTGTAAGTCCGTTAAGTAGGTCACTAAGGTAACTGATTCACCCACCCATATCCTAGCTCCTTCTCACTTTTATCATGCGATGTTGGATTTCATCACCAACTAGCACATTCATTGAGAGAAGGCATTGTTTGCTTGTTGGTTTTCTAGATTTTTAGCGAGTGTTGTTTATTTACTTTCTTGTCTTTCAAAATTGAGACTATAGATGATAAAGGTCTTTGTAGATCACGTAGGATGCAAGGGTTTCCTC
>JASDQU010754630.1:13632-24156 GCA_032191745.1 Picea mariana
CTGCCTGAGCAGTTTAGGCAGGACGGCCTTCTCCACACGGCGTGCGGTACGCCGGCGTACGTCTCACCGGAGGTGATTACCAAGAAGGGCTACGACGGTGCCAAGGCCGACATCTGGTCGTGCGGGGTCATACTGTTCGTGCTCATGGCGGGCTACCTGCCGTTCCTGGACGCGAATCTGATGGTCATGTATAAGAAGATCTACAAGGGGGATTTCAAGTGCCCGCCCTGGTTTTCCTCTGAAGTCCGGCGTCTCGTCGTCCGGCTGCTGGACCCTAACCCCCGGACGAGGATCACCGTCCCGCAGCTCATGGAGGTCCCCTGGTTCCGCCGGGGTTTCAAGCGGCCGCAGGCCGACAAAGATGTCGATGTCGGCCTCCTGGATGATGTCGACTCCGCCTTCTGCGCCCCCAAGCCGGCCTGCCTGAACGCGTTCGACATAATCTCCCTCTCGCCGGGGTTCAATCTCTCCGGGCTGTTCAAGGACGATGTCGTGAAGCAGGAGGAGTCGAGGTTCACTTCGACTCAGCCGGCGTCGAGCATAATGTCGAAGCTGGAGGAGATTGCCAGTCTTTTCCGGTTTAGTTTCAAGAAGTCGAAGGACTGTAAGGTGAAGTTGCAGGGGTCGGAGCAGGGACGGAAGGGGCAATTGTCTATTGATGCCGAGATTTTCGAAGTCACGCCCTCGCTCTTCGTCGTGGAGCTTCGGAAGACCGGTGGAGATTCGCTCGAGTACAGTAAGTTCTACAGCCAAGATCTGAAGCCCGGCCTCAAAGACATCGTGTGGACATGGGACGGGAACAGTCAATAAAAGGAAAAGCATATATTCACTGTATATACAGGAATGACATATATTCACTGTATATATTCAGTATTCAGTTTAAAAGTATTTTTGAGTTAATGATTGGCCGACTTTGAAACCTGCTCTAAATGGATTGTAAATATATTACTGGCGAGGTTAATAGAATTGAGATGGCGGTTGATTTTGTAATCTTCCATGAAGTTATAAAGTTATCTGAGAAGAAAAATCTCACTTCTTGCTAAAGTTATTGTATTGTTGTTGTCCTTTGGTTTAGAGGTTAAATAAATTTGTGATAGTTTAGATTTGCGAGATATACAGTTTAATAATAATTTGTTTGTTTATATATAGATTTGTGTAGAATTTGTTATTCTCACTGCTGATTTGTGTAAAAGTAAAATCATCGTATAATGATGTGTAATATAGTTTTGTGTAATTTTAAAGGTAGTTATTTAAAAGTTTTATTTTTCGTTGTTTTTGTTGGTCATTTTTTCTGTTTGATTTTGTCCAAAATTAGGTGATGAATGGTTGGATCTGCAGATTTGAGTCGCTAAGTTTGTATAATCCCAGTGCCCCAGGGGTTTTTGAGCACGCTGAATCCATTTATGCATTAGAGAGGCAATTTAAACAACATAAAATATAGATTTTGTCCAAATTTACATCGAGGGATTCCGGCCAATTCCTGCCAGAAAACCCAAAAGGTAGAATGTTTAGCCAACACCATTTTAAAGTGGTAGAGAATAATATGTTTTAGAGTTTGGTTTAAACTTTTTATTTTTGGTATTTTTGAAGTATATTTTTGGATCAATTTTGCTTGAAATTGGTTTAGAAATTGTTGAAAGTGATTTGAGTGGTTAAGTTTGTATAATCTGAGTGTTCTTGAAGTATTTTTTTTGTTGGAAAAAACACAAGTGATTTTTGTCATAGGAGGTAAAATTACAATAGTATATGTATGAGCATTCCTTTGGCTTGTTTGCCACCAACAAATAAAGCAAGGTGTTATACACCTATCCAAAACTGATCACGCTAACCAAAAGAGGGCCTGATTTCTATCACGTTTCTTCATAGATATGTATGTAAAAGTTCACATATACCCCTAATATATAGTTTGCCTCTTGTAGAGAGGGAGAGGTATGTCATAGAGGAACCAAGCTGAAAAGTAGCTTGTAACAAAAATATCCAAAAAAGATGTTCTAAGGGAGAGATTACTCAGAGAGAGGACCAAGAGTTGTGAAAATATTATGTGGAGCCAAATGAGCTTTCTTCTTAGATTTTCTAGTAGCTTTTGTCCAAATCCAATCCAACCTTCGAGAGTTTGTCCGCTTCTTGATTCCAGATCTTGTAGACATGGGAGAAGGTAATGTGAGTGAAGAAAGCAATGAGTCCTTTGATGTCCTCCAAGATTGGCTAAAGTGTGTATGTGTGAAGTGATTGTTTACCATTTATACAGTATATCACTAGTCGAGAGTCACCATAAATGTTGATATGTGAAATACCCCTTTCCTTTGCCAAAGCGAGGAAAAGTTTTACAACCATGAATTCGTTGAGGTTGTTTGTTGCTACCTCGAGATGGGAAGCAAAAGAGATTTTTGTGGTGGCATCCAGAAAAATGATACCTCCGGTTGCCCCTATAGAGTGGGAGCCTCGTGCTGCACCATCGAAGAAATCTCAGGGCGAGAAGGGGTAAACACTGGGGGGGAGGAAGAATTTTTTTGGGGGAATTATGGGAAAGAGTTGAGGATGGAAAGGGATGTGGAAGAGGTTTTTTTGAAGGGGAGGGATCAATGTCATCAAATATGGCATGGTTCGGGCAAGCCAAATGCCCCAAGCCATGATGAGAGGGAGGGCTATGTGGGGAGAGGTGGAGGGTGAGGACAACCAGGAGTGAAGGGCATCATCAATTAAGGATCCTTCCCAAAGATTAGGGGAACCAAGGGTAGATTTTAAGTCAAACCAAACCGTTTTTGTGGAGGGGTATTGTAGGAACAAGTGGGGGATGTTTTCATTGCCCTGTTTGCAAAGGGCACATCTGCTTGGGATAACAAAAATTCTCTTCTGAAGATTTTCCTAGGTGGGGGCTTTGATGGTTAGAAGGAGCCACTTGAACAATTTCTCTTTTGCAGGGAAATTCAAACCCATAAGGTGGTACCCCGCCAAGGGGTTGACTCATCAACGTGTTCAAGTATGAGTGCCACGTATCTATGCTTTGGAGAATAGTTTCATGATGGGTTGAATGACTAGATCAGGGAGTCCTTTTAATCATAGAGATTGACCATGGAAGTGGTCAGGGGCTGTAGTGTATTCCTGCAATATAGTGGCATGGGCTTCATTCAGGGCTATTTCATTCCAGGTTAACCATCGAGTAGTGCCTTGAGTCATATCACTTCTAGCAAGTTGTTGGATATGTACCAAACTTGCATTATTGAGATCTTGAATTATTGGTTTTGGGAGAATGTGTTTCCCTTGGCATTCTATCCAAGGGTCCTTAGCAATATGCACACTTGCACCATTCCCAATTTTCTAGATGAACCAGTTCCCAATTAGGGGGAAGGCATTTACTGTGGCTTTCCAAATAGTAGATCCATTCTTTGATGTTTTATGTGGCACCCTGATCCAGTCAAGGGTGGAGGTCGTAGGGAAGTATTTCTCTTTGACTATATAGGCCTAGAGGCCAAAATTGCTGACAATTCCTCATACATTTTTTGCAGCCAGGGCTTCTACAAAAAGGTGAATATTTTTTAGACCCCAACCTCCAAAGGTCTTGGGGGAATGGAATCCTTTTCTTTGATACCAACGCTAGAGATCTTTTATAATCCGAACTAAACGAGAGGAAGCGAAATGTGCGCTGACTGATTTTTTCAAAAATTCCTTTTGGTACCCAAGCCAATGATGTCAAGTACACTTGGATGGCCTCAAGCACTAATTTGAGAGTATCTTGAAAGTTATTCTATATGTGAGAAAAATAAATGTGATTCTTAATGTCCACTAATGAAAATATGAATAGTGTCAAAAATATAAATGTAATTAAGTACGTGGACTCTCTTGAATTTGATTGAATTACTAGTTTTTCAATCAATTTTTTCCATTAAAAATATGACCATACATGGAGGCTAGTTTAACCAAATCAATATATTTAGACTAATTTAAAAATCAAATAATAAAATTAAAAATTTCCCCAAAAAGATTTTATTTAAAAAAATAAAATCTTAATAATTTTTACAAAACTTTACAAAACCTTTAAAAATTAAAAAATTTTAAGACAAAAGTGGAAAAAAAATAATATACAATCAAAGCAACTTAAACTTTACTTCCTAACGTGGCAGGGACCAATAAACAAATCTCATTCTACAAACATGACACCACTTTACATACAATCAAAGTTACATCAAAATTAAAAAAACTATACAAGAGCTATCAAAGATTCCCCAATTTTCTACTCCTCTACATGGTGCTCAGAGATTTCCTTGAAAAGAATCACTTAGAGAGAAGAGACAATGTATAGCGCACTACTCTTGGGATCTGTCATGAATCTATTTTTTTTTTTTTTTTTTAACTTTATGGGTCTTAATTTTGAAATACTTATGATAAGGATGCTCTTATGATAAGGATGATGCTAGATTTGTCTCATCAATACTTATCATATTAATTATTTTAATATTATGAGACTTAGTTTTCAAATAATGAAAAAACGAACCTCGATTATTTTAATATTATGAGACTTGTTTTCAAATAATGAAAAAACGAACCTCGATTATTTTAATATTATGAGACTTAGTTTTCAAATAATGAAAAAAACGCWCCTCTTATATTGAATGCTCTTATGAAAAGAATGATKCTAAATTTGTCTCCATCTATACTTATTATATTATTTTAATATCCACAAAGAAATAAGATCTATACTTATTATATTATTTTAATATCCACAAAGAAATAAGGAAAATGGGCAACACCAAATATCATATGACATAACCATTTAGAGGTCAATACACAACCACACTATCACCATGGACTCCATTGAGACAAGGTAGATAGGGAATTTAATACAAAGATGACCACACATTGCCATGGGCTCTAATGCCACCACGAAGATGAAGGTGGACCTCATATGCCTTAGGGTTTGGTAGTTGCAACCTACTTGGATAAGCATGTCCAAGGAGTCTATGTCTGCCTCTGCCTTCGTGGCATTGTTATTTGGAGTTTTGAAGAATAATAAGAAGAGTATTAATTTGATATTGTAGAGAGATAACATGTAATATCAATCTCTGTTAATAATGTCATAGTATGTTAATTAAGAGATAACATCTAATATGAAATCATTAAAATGCTCACAATGATTTGGATTTTTCAAGAATAATAAAAAGAGTATTAATTTGATATTGTGGAGAGATAATATGTAACATCAAATTTTGTTAATAATGTCAAAAGATGTTAATAAAGAGATATCATTTAATATGAAGTCATCAAAATGCTGATAATGATGTTAATGTTATCCTTTTCAGTAATGTTGACTTTGCCTTCTTCATTTTAAGTTGGTTTATTTGCAATCTCTTTCTTACTCATGTTCAATCTATTAACGTTGTTCAAGGTTGAAGTTGTGAAGTATGAGGAGGAGGAGTCGAGGTTCATGTTGACTTAGTTGGTTTTGAGCATAATGTTGAGGTTGGAGGAGATTCCCAAGTTGTCTTGGTTCAACTTTAAGAAATTTAAGCATTGTAAGATAAAGTTGTGTAGGGGAGGAGAGAGCATTTGTGTATTGAAGGTAAGATTTTTGAAGCCATGGCCTCTCTCTTCATGGTGGAGTTTCACAAGACAAAGGGGGATATACTCGAGCATAATGAATTTTGTAGTAGAGAGTTTAGGCCAAGTCTCATGGACATCGATGTTGGGTATGTGTTATATTCTTTGCATGATTGTGGGTCCCCCTATTAGGGGTTTGGGGTGCAAAGTCCATGATTTTTTTTTTTTTTTGAGGGGAGGGGGAGGGTTATTTGCTAAATTTTTGGGTATTTTTTCGCCTTTGGCGGGGATAGTTTTTTTGCCTTTGGCAGTTTAGTAGTGCATGGTATTTCAGCACATTGTTTTCTAATTCTAGTTAAGGAATTATGGTTGTAATATAATCCACATCAATGGATTAGGGGTTTTTTGGATGTCGTAGGATCCTATATATTGTATTGTAAACAATGAAGTTTGATGATGAAAAGAATTAGAGGTGCAACTCTAAAACAAGTTGTTGGTTTTCCAGGTTGGGTTTCTAGGGTAAACCTCTATGTATATGTGTGATTGCAATTGTTTTCTATTCTATGTTAAGAATCTATGTGTGCATTGCATTAATGTAAAAGGTTTAAAATTTATAATCGAGTCGATATAGTAATAAGATCAAGGGATATAGAGAATCAAGCAATTGATAGAGATGAAAGATCATAAAATGAAAAGGAATAAAAACTAGCAATTTCCCTTGATGGTGCAAAGGAATGTCATAATATGAGGTGTTGCTGAATGCAATATGTATGTTCAAGAAACATAGTGAAGTGATCACTTTGGTTGATTTTGAGTACATATTATTGGGGTGTGGTATATTGTGTTGACATAGGAAATGGTCCTCTCATTAATATTGTAGGCTCACTTGATGAAAGAGCCCAATTAGAGCTTCATTTGTTTGGTATGGTGAACCCCATGGATGGTTTTGTGAGTTTTAATCTAAAACATAGAATGCAACCGCCCTAAAACTAATATAAATATATTAGCTAGAGTTAAGCTCAAGGAGATATAATGTTGGTAGAAATGAATACAAGCAATAAGGAGAAACAAATTTGTGAATCTAAGATTGCATAGATTCCTGGTAAATCACAACAAATATAGGTGAACATACAATTAAGACTGAAAGCTACAGTTCCATATTGATTTGTTAACAAAACAGAATAGGATAGCAAGAACATATAGCAAATACATGAGAGAAATCCACAATAAACCAAGGAAAATTTTAAGGATCCATACTTGTCATAAAATGTAGAAACCTTGGTGAATCTTACTAATTCTTAAAATGCCAAACATAAAATGTTTGGTGATAATTTTGTAAAAATATTCAAATTTATGAGGATTTTATATAGTTTCTAGAAAATTTTGGCTATTTTTAGAGTAAAATACATTTATCATATAGAAATTGGGTGAACATTTTACCAAAAAAATGAAATTAGCAAATCTTTTTTTGAAAAAAAAACATGGAAAATTAACCCATGGGAGAAATTCAACCCTTGAAATCCCCCCATAGTAAATAGATATTAATTTTCAGATCTTCCGAGGCTACTATGAACAACAAGAACAATCTACATTAATTTCACAACAACATCTAGAAATCTCTAGCAAAAATTGGCCAACATTAGTTTCTCCATTAATTTGAAGTTAACTTACAATGTCACACCAAAAGCCCCATATTCTAAGTAGAAGGAATCTATTTATGAGAGATTGTTGGTGGCCCTTTGCCTTCCAACTTCCTCTAACCTTTCAATACCTCCCCCCAAGACTCTTCAACTTCTCCTACAAAGCCGTCCTTACTTTGAAAACTTGTATGGATCTAACATTACCTAATTTTATTGTTCGTGAAACTTTTTCCTTTCAATTTTCCTTTTTCCTATATGAGTTTTCAATAGAAATTGAAGCACAATGTATTAATAATTACAATTTTTTACCCATAAAAAGTGTGACTAGTAATAAAAACAAATTGTGGTTTTTGTAATTTTCTCAGTCAAAGTTGAGCATATATTCTTCGACTTGGATTTGTTGTTCATAGATTCCTCAACTTAGATTTATTGTTGTACAAATAATCTCCTTCTTGTGATATCTATACCCAATTTTGTATTTTGATCATTTTCTTTGTGATATCTATACCTAATTTTGTATTTTGATCTTTTTCTTTTACTCTGATTAATTCTCTTACCCAACATAGTCCAAGATGAAATCTTCATCTCTCACTCCAATTGTTTCCATAAGTGATGCTTTATTTACCATTTGCATAAAAAGCTTTTGTTCAATCTCTCATATAGCATGTTGTTCATCCAAAGCTTTTGTTCAATCTATCATATAGCATGTTGTTCATCCAATTTTGACAAAAGAAAACAATACATACAAGCATACTTGTCTATTGCGATTTCAAAATCAATATACCTTTATGTTACCTCCTATGTTTAAATTTAAATTTAATTTGTGATTAGTGAGACATCCAAGAAGCATTCTTAATCTCGCGGGGATTCAATTTTTCATCTTGTTGGTTGAATACATTGCTACTATGTATATCAACATTATGTTCATCATTAAATAATTTTTTTTTTCTATATAATTTTAAGGAACACAATTGAAGGAATGCAATCACATTCAAACTAGTTTCCTGGTTGAACTTTCCATTTGTAAATTCCATCAGGCAATTTACACAAATGTCATATGAATTTAAAATAAGCATGATGGCTTGCGATTAAGGTTTTTTCAAACTTTTCGAATGATATTTTTAAATAGGTATGATGGCAAAGCCATCTGGGATAATCAAAGATGTCATTGCACCGAAACAAAAGGTATTATTCAAATGTTTAAATCTAGCCTACTAAACTATTGAGGGATTTCAAAAGAACTCATTGGAAGGATTCTTGATAGACCACCATGGGGATTTGTGAAAGAAATAGAGCTTAAAATTTAAAAGCTTGGAGTTTCGAAAGAACTCCTTCAAAGAACCCACAATAGACCATTGAGGATGTTCAAAAGAAGTGGAGTTTGAAATTTTAAAGTGGCTTAATAAACTATTGGGCATTTTGAAGATGTGTCATTCAAATATTAAAAAATCTCCCGATGAACTATTGGGAAAGTTTGAAAGAGGAAAATTTTGAAAGTTCAAGGTGGATTGATAGACCATCGAGGACATTCGAAAGAATGAAACCTGTAAGGACCCTTGATGAATTGGTAGGGGAATTTGAAAGATAGCCATTCAAAAGATGCAACTTTTACATATGTTCAATGAGAATGGCCCCATGAACTATTGGGCATTCTTGAAAGTCGGAGACATTTGGATGTTTAAAATTTGCTTGATGAACCATCGAACCTTTTTGAAAGATGGATCTTTTGAAAAATTCCAATGAACTATTGGGAACTTTTGAAAGATACCTAACATGAACTTTGAAAATGGGTTGATAAATTATTGGTCCATCATGAAAGATATGTTTGTTTGAAAGATGGTTGTGGTTGGTGAGTGCAAGAAGCCCATTTGAAAGAGGAAAATCAGAGGGGGCAATGAATTGTCAATGAAGGTTCATAAAATTAGAGAATTCAATTGTTTAAAAGGATCTCAATGAATTGTTGAGGGCCTTTAAAAGATCTTTGAAATGTTCTCAATGGATCTTTGAAAAGAGCCCAATAAGCCATTGGATTATTTCAAAAGATGTGCTTTATGTGAAAGTTTAAATAGATTCGTTGAAAGTGTCAGAGAGTCTTTGAAGGTTCACTTAATTAGTACTTTCCAAAGGATTCCATTTAATGCATCGACCACATTTGAAAGAAGAAAGTTGAAAGGAGCCCAATAAATGCATCAACTATATTCAAAAGATAAAACTTTAGAAAGGGACCAATGAACTATCAAGTTTATTTAAATATTTCTGAATGCAATCTTATCAATGGGCCATGGACAACGAAAATTTAAATATGAAGGTTGGATTTCCACCCAAATTACAATAGAAATATTTAATCTTGAAAAACAGAAGGCGATAAACATCATCGAGAGCGACTTCAACATGAATTTAATTTCAATGAAGAAAACTCCAAAAGGAAAATACATGAGGCACTATATATTTTAGGAAAGGATCAATCAAGTCATCATTTGTAAAATCTAGAAAACCTTGGGACTCATCTACATTAAAAAATTTCAATCAGCACCTTCAAAAGTGTAAAGCAAGAGGAAATCACTGAAAAGAAAAAAAGTGGGTTTCCAATTCCAAGGATTTGAGGCTAGTTGAGGCTCTAAGATAATGTATGGAAATACTTTATCTATCTCAACAAAGATGCCTGGTTTTCATAATGTAGGTCCTTGTAAAAGTTATTCCTTGTGAGAGAAAACATGATTAGACCAATCTGCAAATTAGATCAACTTACCAGTCACATTGAAGGGAGACACTGATGAAATTAATTACCTTAAAGTGTGATCTAATGATTTAGGATAGAGTTATAGTCACAAGGCTTATTGCTCCACTATCTATGAGCATCCATAGACCTAATGGAGTCACCTTGGCATCACAGACCTTTCTCTGCTACTAGAAAGCATACATAGCCTCATCTAAGATATCTACATGTCCCCATGACTAGTTGAATTTCATTTCCCAATATTGTACTAATTATATATTTGTTTAACAACCAACGGATGGGGGGACAATTACCCTTTACAAGTAGGTGAGTATGATGCATACTTTTAGGAATAAGTTTATTAATCAACCATGCATGAGTAATAAGAAATATGGGTACTGCAGATAGAGTACGCCCCGCCTCAGATAGTGTAGCGATTCACTACCTCTAGGGTTTGTTGCGCAGCTCCAGGCTGCCGCCATGGCCACTCCAGGGGGAGGGGACCCCCCTCCCTCATCCCCGATCTCTGCCGAAGAGGCGTTCAGGAAGCTGTTAGCGACGTCCGGGAAGAAACCGGTGGCCAAAGAGGCCCCAAAATTCGTCAAGAAACTTGATACAATTCCAGAAATCGAA
>JASDQU010754630.1:28594-39976 GCA_032191745.1 Picea mariana
GGGGGTTTCAAAAGAAATCCTTCAAAGGAATTTTGACAAACCATCTGATATTTTTAAAAGAAGTGGATTTTAAAATTTAAAAGTGGCTACATGAACCATTGAGCCATTCTGAAACATGTCTCATTAAAATGTTTAAAAATCCCTAGAGGAACTATCAGGCATGCTTGAAAGAAGGCAATGGTAAAAATTCCAAGGTGAGATGATGTATTAGAGAAATTTTGAGATAACAATGGGTCTCAAAACAAAACAATGTGCTATCAACATCAATTTTAAAAGGACTAAGAAGATTCAAGATGATGGTGTAAACCACAATGGTAAATAATCGTGGAGGGAATGAAAAATAAAACCATTTTTTTAATCATATTTTCTAATAGGTTTACTCAATTTTCAAGTGTAGGCACTCAGATGCAGAACTAAATTCTGCATCCAACAAGTACCCACTATTCATACTTTTCATAGACTTACATTGAGATCAACTGGAAATACATGAAAAAAACCCATTTCTTTTAAGAAACACGTTTTTTTTTATGTATTTCCAGTTGATCTCAATGTGGGTCTATCAAAAGTATGTGGTGGGCCTTGGAATAGTAGCAATAATTCTACCCTTCCTATATGTTGAATACACCTATCTTCCTCTTTATGCACCTAATAAATGCTTAAGCATTTGTCTATTGGTTGGGGCTTGTGATATCCCATGTCTAAATTTGAGTACTTTAACAAGGGGAAAAACTATTAAGCAAGAAAACAATCTATGACTGAAAACTACACTAAATATTTAGATGTCAAGGATGTTGCAAATCAATGAAAAATTATCTAAAAGAGACATTGATCAAAGGAAACTATTCTTAAAGTTGAAAACAAAGCATTGTTGATTAAATAATCACATAAAGAAAGATGAAAGGAATTGGACTATAAACATAGTACTTTTGTTGATTTGAAACTAAGCTAGTGCATAAAGATTCAACCTCTAACTAAGTTCCTAACCCCTTATAAAGAACCATAGCCCAATACCAACATTGTGACAAGTAGAATGAATCAATCATTGAGTAAAGATTGTAATACAATATGAATATGTGTTGTTCTACAAGAACTATAACAGCCCTACAAGAACTGTAATAGACCTACATGAAAATCTACATGAAGGATCCAAAATATGTACACAACTTGTTATTTCCTCCTAAAAATGATGCAACAAAAAAAAAACATGATTAATGGTGTTGGAATGATGTTCTAAGCCTAAGAAAAACAATCCAAATAAGCTTCTATAGAATTGTAACTTACTTAATAGGAAACATGACTAAATTTCATTAATCAACAAATCTATGTGTTAACATGCTAATTACTTAAAAACAATAAAAGATTAATCTAAAACATAAAACTAACAAGTACAGAAGGGTCCTTGATTCCTCTCGAGTGGGCCCTACCCAAGCATGACAAGAATCCTTGAAGACACCGATGAGAAGGAAAATTAAATTTCTTCATTGATTGATCAAAGAATAATACATCAATGGAGCAAGGCTCCAAGTTCTCAAAGGTCCGTGAACAAAATGACAAGATGAAAACTCTTCAAACTTAATAAAAAACTAACTCCTAAAGGCTATTCCTTGGGTTTCATTTATACTACTAGATGGAAGGAATATTCCCTTCAAACAAGGAGATATTTCAAGGCTTTTCTCCCCAAGTCTTATTCAATTAGGATCCTCATTCTCTAGTGGCTATATTATTGGTTCCCTAGAGTCTGAGTTTGAGGAGATTCGATTGAAGTGGCTTCTTAATGTTTGGTAGTGAGCTACAGATAGGTGAGGGGACAAGATCCTTTTTTTTTCTCAAAGTTCTAGGATCTATGACCCTCCATGTGTGGCTTGACTTGTTTGGGTTAGGAACCATACATACAAGTATCATGAAAACTAAGACTAAACATAAGCATAAACTCATCACATTAACAAACTCAAATTACTCATTAAATAATGGAAGAAACCACAATTTATATTAATCATGGTCAAAATATGAGTTTATAGATACAAGGATGATAAAAAGAGTGTTATTGATGGGCCTTATGATAGACATTATGGAGGCCCATCATTACCCCCTTGCCAAAGTTTTTTCACATCCCCGTGCAACACAAAATGATGAGATGTTACATCTAAATTACTACTGCTACTCCCTATATCCCTATCTCATGTCCCATGTTGTGTATATGGTTACGACCCCTTGTTCATAGTATCCAACAGTCCTTTCAACTTCATCCCACTCTTTCTTCTCCCTATCCCTATCCAAATATGTTGATGGTGAAGGTTGTAGGAGGAGAGGGGGATTAAATATAATCCAATCAACTTTACTTTTACCTTCCTCATTGTTTATTTTTATCAGGGGGTCCTAAATAATGAATACTTTAAAACATTGGGAGAGTGTGGCTCCCTGATTTGGAGGCCATGAGGTAAGGACTGCCACCTCCTATTTGTTACGGTATTTTCAACCCTATGACCTTGGTTCTATGTTGAAACAGATCACAACCGTATCTAAAAAACTGAACCTAGCCTCCAATACAAAAATCAATAAAGAAATGATTACTTAGAAGAGATAAAGAAGGATCGTATACCTTGTATCCAAACGTTTGATGAAGATCCTAACCCTCGACCTTTGAATTGCTTCAGGACTTTTGTCTCTACCAACCTACAAAAGAAACCAAGTTGATATTGCAACAAGATAACTATCGAATTAAATTATAAATGAAATACGTAAATCTTGATATGTAAAGAAAATTCAACATATAAGAACTAGTTAAACATAATTGCACATAAATTGGAGGGAAAGAGAACTATTTTATTAATCAGCATGAATAGGTGAGTTACAACCTGATTCTGACTGACCGCACTACCTTGAAACCAACTGCTTGAGTTCCTCCATTGAACTTCTTCAAGAATCAACTAAAAAATGGAGTACTTCCTCACATGATCTAGAAGGGATAAGAACACACCCAACAATCATATAGGAGAGAGAAAGAGGTATTGGAAAGTAAATTTCTAGATCAAGGGATACTACTCAGAGATTCAGGGAATAAGGAAACTTGCAAATAAACATCATGTTCTTGCACCAAGGTTGTCTCTCCCCATATACACCCCCATGGGTGCTTATATACCATCATAAAGAGGTTGATATGGTCACATTCCATTGTGTATGGGAAATTGGAGTTTTAGGAGTGACAAAACCCGTAAACCCTGCCCAAAAGTATGAAATATTTTTATTTTTCACAAAATTGGGGATGTACGCGATTTGTACACTAGAAAATAACATACATACATGAGTTTCACATGGATGAAGGAGAGTGGGATTAAGGTTTGCAAGTTGAGGAATGGACTAGGCCATCTCACAAATGCAATCTGGAGTGGAAATTTATGCTATAACACTATGGCAGGATTGAACTGCCTATTCTCCTATAAGTACCAAAATGTCTTCAAGGTATGAAATGTCTTATATTTGTTTCTCCTCCCATATTGGGGTCACATGCCGATCTATAGAGAGGGTGTCATGGATAGCCAATAAATCCTTTGGATTGGAAGATTCAACCCTAATCTAGAGAGGGATATGTATCTCCTATTCTTTATACCTATTTAGCTCAATTGATCTAATCTCATCATGTCTTAACCAAGATGCAAAATCCATTATTTGTACATACCATACATATGGATTGTGACTCCATTTGTAGGGGTGAGAGAGAAAAAGGTTGTGTAAATAGAATTCACACATTCTATCACTCTCTTCTATGCTACTAGTTTGGTACACTTCCAAAAATTCCCTAGGATTCTCAATGGAGGAATTGACATGTTGTGCTAGGATTGTTATCTAGAATTTGTACCATTATTCTTTAAGGAACAATGTGTACACTCTAGATGACTGCCTAAAATTCAACATATCTTGAAAGAATTGAGCCAATCCTTTTCAAGGATGCATCTATGACCACTATTCTATCATTCTTAGTAACCAACTCCTTCTTGGTTTTTTCTAGTTACTTCTTCAATGTTTGGTTTTCCAATGTCAATTTCTTACTATAATGAGTTTCCTCCATTTTTAGGATTTGCATCTTCTCATGTAGGTGCTATAGATGTTGCTCTAGCTCCTCTATATTTCTCTATTTTTACTTTCCCTTTATGCCTTATTCCATCTTCTTACGTTGAAATGCCTTTATCATGACCCTTTCTAATTACAATAAAGAATGGTGCAAAAGGGTACCTGCTGGTTTCCTTTCTTCCCTTGGTGTTTCCTCTTTCTGTGGTGTTTTATCCTCCCCTTGTGGATCCTCTATAGGACTAGAAGATTCCTCAATTTTTACTATTGGGGTAGAAAGGGGGTTTACCATCTTAGGAGTGGCTTGTGTTATCCGACTCCCCCCCCCTTTTTTCTGTAGCACTACCTTCTTCTCTATTGAGTTGATTCTTTTTCCTTTATCTTTGGAGGACTTGTTGGGGATGTCCTTAACTTGATAAAGGTTTTATCCACCTCCTTGTATGAAAATTCCAACTTAACCTTCTTCTTTTTATTCTTTTTTTTGGAATATCTTGGCATACTAGCCTTATTTATCTTCTTTACATCTTCATCTTCTTCAGGGATTTATTCTTTCATATATTCCTATATCTCCAAAAAGGCATGCATGTCCATATCCAAAAAGTATGCCCATGAGAATTTTTGTTTCAAATTTCCCAAGGCCTCATAGACTATTAATTTGATAAGGCCATGGTGTGCCAATGCTTCCTTCTGTCCTCCCTTTTACTTTGGTTCTCATATCCTTCAAGGACTATAATAGGAAGTAAGGTATGATGGGGATTTCTTCTGTTTTTTGGTGGTAGAGGTGCCTCAATAGGTGAAAGAATATAAAATGGTAGGCATAGAAAACACACATCCTTCCTTTACATGAAATGTACTTAAGAATGTGGTAGGCCACCTCAGGTCATGGTCGAGGAAGAATTTCCCTCTTAACACCATTCTTGTCTTACATTGGTTCTTCATGGATTAGGAAGAAAATATTCTTGGCATTGGTAGCTTCTTGTATTTCTTCCTTGTCCTATGGGAAGGCCTAAAAATATGCTTATGGTAACCTCATCAACATACATTTCTAATCCCCTAAATGCAGTAACATACTCCTTTCCTATGATATTTTGAAAATTCGATGCAAATTCCAAGGTAATTTTGTCATTATACCTGTTGATTAATTGGGTTGGTAGTTATTTATGTCAACCTTTGGAGAGTGATATTGTAGATTGATGTCAACCCTTAGTGATTGATGTCAATCCTTGGAGAAATTCGATAGCGAATTCTAGTAGCACAAAGGCATGGGTAAGGGACTCGATTCTGTTTGAGGTATAAAGGCATGAAGATCAGTGAATTTACAGGTAAGACTATTATAGATGGATAATGTATGTCATGCAATTTCCAGTGATATGTGGAACGTCACATCACTCCTCATGGTTAGAGAGTTATGGCCATATGAAGTTGGAGAACCCTCATGAGTTATCTAGAAGCCCCTAGAGGGTCAAATAAGTCAATTATTCTAGAAGCTCCTAGAAGAAGTGTACTAGTCAAATTGATGGTAACTAGGAGTTAATCATGGGTACAATTGTTGCATCAAGAAATAAATTAAATAATAAAGTGGTTGCAACAAGAAGTTAGTTAAGGGAAAAAAAGTTATGAATTGACTAATTATAGAAAAATTTAGTTGCAACAAGTTGTGAGTAAAGATTAATTATTTAAATAATAAAGTAGTCAAAGTGGTTGCAAAGATAAATGATTTAAATAATAAAGTGGTTGCAACAAGAAGTGGTGAGTTTACTATTTATGGATAAGTCAAAGTGGTTGCAAAATAAATAAATTAAATAATAATTTAGTTGCAACTAGAAGTGGATAATTTACTATTTGTAGCAAAGTGAGTTAGAAGCGAACAAATGGTTAGAAGTGGGTTAGCCCCAAAATAAGGAGAGTGGGTTAAGTTGGTTAGAAGGTAATCCCTTGAGGAAGCTACATGGAAGTATAAATAAGAGAGAATGGATCTCCCATTAGCACCTATTGAATATCTATTTTATGAAGGGTTATTTGGGAAGGTATTATTGATAGAGAAAAAAGTGCAGCAGGAAAAGTGCGGCAGAAAAATAGAGACAAAAAACTGTGGTAGGAAAAGTGCAGTAGAAAAATCACGGCTGGAAAAGTGCGGCAGAAAAATCGCAGAAGGAAAAGTGTGGCAGAAAAATAACGACAGAAAAACCGTGGCAGAAAAAGTGAGGCAAAAAAATCACGGCAGAAAAATCACGGCAACAAAATTGCGACAGCAAAACCATGGCACCAAAATGCTACAAGAAGAAAAAGGTATGGTTTTCACATGTGTAGTGTTGAATTTATGAATCTGGTTGAGGGTTTCCCTTGTAAATCTATTGGATTCCCTCTTGGAAGTTTAGGGCTTGTTGTAGAGTTGATCTGAGGCAGATCTATTGAAGTTTAGTATTCATTCATGTTTGAGGGCTTTTGGTTCAGGTATATTGCTGAAGTTATTGGTACATATAGAGGTTGTATAATAGTGAGGTTCTAGCACATGGTTTGAGGTACATACTTGTGGTATAGTGTTTGAGGTATATGTGATCAGATCAGATTGATTGATGAGTATATAGTGACATATTTGACAAAACAAGTTGTAACAATGACATATTCAGTTTCTACATTTGGTACTTATATTTCAAGGCGGTTGGACGGGGCAAGGATAGGTGGTTGTATCCACCTTCCAGTTGTAGCTAGAGAACATAGGGGGTTGTAGCTAGAGAATTTGGGATTTGGAGCTTCCTTGAGGTTATAGCCTAAGAATAGGGGGTCAGAGCCTCCTTCCAGTTGCAGTTGGAAAACAAAGGAAGTTGGTGCTTCCAATGAATGTAATTCTTTAAGTGATCCAAAAAGGATCCAGAGAAGGCTAAGAACAACTCAGAACTCATAGAGGCAACTCAAGATGCTCATAATGGTTTTAGTAGACAGAGAAAGGGAAAAAATTCAAAGTGCCCAAAACTTAGTGAAAATGACATGATCGCGAATAGCACGTCACAATATTTCTAATGGTGCAAACGTATCGTCAAACGGAGTTACAGATTGAAAGATATTCATGGTCAAAGTTTGGTCAACCTAGCCCAGTCAATAGGGGATGAATCAGCATCCGTATGGATGATGTAAACATCCGTACAATACATGTGGGAGGATAATGAAGGTGATACGTGGAAGCACCAAAGAATGCCATGTGTCACCCAATTTTGGTGTTTTTAGGTCGATCTGTGGACGAATTGGATCATGCCACGTGGCAGTCTGTACAGTCCATACATTGACGTGGCATGACGACATGGCATGATGAATTGGAAGAGGACGACGTGGCCCAGTGAGAGGATGCCACATGGCCCAATCAGAGGTTGCCACGTGGTAGGTGGGACATGCTCAATGACAGGCTGTGAGAAAAAATTAAAAAAAAAATTAGTTTGGCAGGTCCGCCAAATCTAGCGGACCACACCAAAATTGGCCACTGGTTAATTTGTTGGGATATGGGTTAGCACAATCGCTAACTTTAGTGAACCAAATATATGTTAAAAATATATATTGTAACAATACAAAGCCCAAAAGGGGGAGGCCCGCAGGTTTGACCCCGAGACCTCCTCCCCCACATGCGCCTTAAAACATCTTCCCTAACCAATAGGCCACGGGCCACACATTGTAACCAATGCCTGAAAAATATATTAAATGTTGAATCCACCCAACCACCAAGGGGAGTCTTGCGTATGGTATGGTCATTTGGGCACGAAAAATGATGCAGTCTAGTCATTAATGAAGGTTGCAGAGAGGGAAAAAAAACTGAGACAAATTTCTTCATGGGCCTGGGAGTGCCAGAGTTGGATCGAGGCATGGAGAAATTCATTTTTGGGTAATTCGACGCCAAAAATTCAGTGGTGTTGTCTGTTTTCTGATCTGAGCATTATTTCTACTGCTTGATTTCAGAATGAGATATACTTATGTATTTTTCCAAATTCTTTTGTTGGATTAATGAAAGACCTACCCATTTGAGAGTAGGACCTGAAGACCCAGTCCACCAGGGACGAACTCCATTATCAATTTTTTGTGTTCAGATTTGATGCTTATGTCTCTTTATTTTTTAGCTTTTCCTTCTTTAATGGTGCACTTTAATTTATTCTCATTTAATGCAATTCTTTATAAGTCACTCGATGAAAAGATCCCGGATCATGTTGGTATGAGAGTAGTCGTCTTTGACTTGAATTGTTGAGTGTGAATGCTTACTAGGGCCAAACATAAGCAGAGTGAAGGAACTCTTAAGACTTTCAATCCCGAAGATGTTCATGCATCCCGAAGGAAGAAAATGGCAGAAAAGAACAAGCGTGATAAACATGAGAAAAACTTTCACATGGTCTTTTATCGCATGTAAAAAATGGTCGAACGAATGTATGGAGATTACGAGAAGAGGATGAAGAAGAAAGGGAAGAAAAAGGAAGGACATGCAGATGATGATGCTTCGGTAAACCAAGGGGCTAGAGGAGATCCTCTTGAGCCTCCGTCTTCACCTTCGAGTTCTAGTTCTTCTTCCTCCAAGCATTCTCATCATTCTCATCATTCTAGCCACAAAGCCTCTTTTAAGAAACCGTTATTAAAGCTTGATGTAAAATTTTCTTTACCCATGTTTAATGGAGACGCTAATCCTGAAAATCTAGATGATTGGATCTGATAGGTTGAAGTGTATTTCCGTGTTCAACATATTGATGAAGAAGAAGTTAAAGTGCAATTGGATTCTCTTGGGTTGGAAGGCACCACTCTCGTATGGTGGGAGAGAAAGATTCAGGACATAAGTAAGTGTGTTAATATTCTTTTCTCATGGTCAGAATTTAAATCAGCGATAAGGAAACAATTTTATCCATTAGGGTATTTACATAAAGCAATGATGAAATGGAAAACTTTAAGGCAAAGTAAAGGTCAATCTGTACAAAGTTTCACAGACGAATTTAAGAAGAAAGCCCTTGCATTGAACATTCCTTTGGATTCTTATGAAAGTTTAATGAAGTATATTGATGCACTTCACAATTATATTCGTCATACTTTTCTCTTGTTTAACCCCACTAGTCTTGACGAAGTTTGTGTGCAAGCCACTCACCTTGAGAACAGGGGAAAGCATGTTCAAGAAGATCCCATGAAGAAACCTTCCAATCTCCCACATAAAACTTTTAATAAGTTTAAAAGGAAGGACAAGAAGACTGCCACAGTGATGAGAGAAGGAGGAAAGCCATCTTGCACTCATTGCAAGAAAAGCGGTCACGATGAAGAACACTATTGGAAATTGCATCTAGAAAAGAAACCGAAACAATTTGGTAGAAAGGGGAAGACAAAAACCATTGCTACAGTGCAACAAGATCTTGGTTCTGATTCAGGAGATGAAGGAAAGATCACAACGGTTGGATTCCAAGGTAAAGATTCCCTTCATGCTAGTTCAAGTTCCAATAATGAATCTCATGATGATGAATGAAAGAGGAATGAATTATTTCACATAAGAGTTGTATCTAAACACACTAAGATAGATACATTATTTGATCCGGTTTCCCAAGTAAACTTAATATCTGAAGCACTTTGCAAGAAGATGGGTCTTGAAACGAAACCACATCTGAATCCTTATCCTCTTGGTTGGGTATGTGATAAAGAAAAACTTAATGTCACGAAAGAATGTAGGGTTAGATTTGCTATAGCTTAAAAATTGATTGATGAAGTGGATTTGGAAGTTGTACCACTTGATATATGTGGAATAGTGTTGGAAAGTCCTTATATTTATGATAGAAAAGCAGTCTTCTTTCATCATGAGAACAAATACCACCTTACTAAAGAGGGAGTGGAATATATTGTTAGAGCTCACAACATGAGGGTAAATACAACACTTGTTAGTGCAGGGAAAATGAAGAGACTCATAAACACTAATAAGAGATATGTACTCATGGTCGTAAGCGAGAAAGATGTCGGGACATCCAACGCTTTCCAAGGATGTGATCCATCTTATAAAAAGGAATTAGTTGATATTGTTTCTAAGTATGATGATATTTTCCAGGAACCAGATGGATTACCTCCTAAGAGGGAAATCCAACATGAGATACATATTTAGCAGGATTCTCCTCTTCCTAATGTGGGCATGTATAGGATGTCAATTGTGGAGATGACAGAGATCAAGAAGCAGGTACAGGGCTTATTGGATGAAGGGGTCATTAGGCCCAGCTCGTCTCCTTGTGGTTCTCCAATCATGACGGTGCCAAAGAAGGATGGCACATGTCGAATGTGTGTCGATTACCAGGCCTTAAATAAAACCATGGTGAAAAATAATGCCTGCTTCCTCATATGGATGATTTACTTGATCAATTGAAGAATGTTGTTTATTTCACCAAGTTGGATTTGCGCAATGGATATCATCAAATCAGGGTCACAGAACAGGATGCATGGAAAATTGCCTTTAAAACCAAACAGGGATTGTTTGAGTGGTTAGTTATGCCGTTTTGGATTTGTAATGCTCCGACAACTTTCATGTATGTGATGAATGATGTATTCAGACCTTTCCGAGATGACTTTGTGATTGTATATTTAGACGACATTCTTATTTTTAGCGGGACTTGGGATGAACATGTGAGGCATTTAAAGAAAGTATTGGATACTTTGCAAAGGGAAAATATTTATGTAAAATTTTCTAAATGTGAATTTGGCAAGATTTCACTTGTGTACTTGGGTTATATTGTAGGAGGAGGACAATTAAAAATTGAGGCTTCCAAAATTAATGTAATTGTAAATTGGCCTGAGCCAAAAAGTGTAACCGAAGTCCGAATCTTCTTAGGTGCAGTCTAGTATTGGAGGAGGTTCATTTCCAACTTCTCCTTTATAGAATCTCCTTTGCATGCCTTAACCAGTGTGAAGAACACTTTTTAGTGGGAAGGAAAGCAACACAAAGCTTTCAACACTTTGAAGGAGAAGATCAGTACCGCACCAGTATTAGCACTTCTGAATCTTCAACAACCTTTTGAGATTGAGACAGATGCCATCAGATACGCCATGGGTGCAGTATTGATGCAATATTGTAAGCCTATCTGTTACCACTCTAAAAACTTTAAACAAGTTGTTGTTAACTATCCTACATATGATAAAGAGTTGTATGCATTAGTCCAGAGCGTAAAGAAATGGAAGCACTACTTTTTAGGGAAGGAAACAATCATACATACAGATCACCAACCCTTACAGTATCTCCAAGCACAAACCAAATTGCAACAATATCGACACTATAGATGGATGGGTTTTCTACAACAATTTCATTTGGTAATCAAGTACAAAAAGGGTACA